>PVJH01005139.1:0-20662 GCA_004026705.1 Nesogale talazaci
AAAAAAAACCAGAATCACCCTTGTGGTGTTGAAAAATGGTATACTGAGTACCAGGATAGGGAAGAGAGCAATTCCATGTGTAAGATACGGCCTTCAACTTCGATGTTGCATCATTAATGTGTAATGAGAGAGAGAAGGAATCCAACCTAAAGTAGAGTGGTTAAATCGTGATATGCAAGTCCTTGGTGCAGGCGGGGGTGGGGTGGGGGTGTACCAAACCATGACCAAGTTCAAAGCCTGGGTTGACTAAATCATGAGATAACCATACTATGACAGCCAGCCTTAAAAAATAATTGTTTTTATATGTATGCAATAGTTAGATTTTTGATACCCATATGACATCTGTAAGAAAATATGAGTGGAGTGTAGCCTGCTGTGATAGGTAAGCTTGTTGTGCCAACATGGCCAAAGATGACAGGTAGGTCTGTTATGACAACATGACCAATGAACACACTCGATCAATTGAAGGACGGAGTTAGAAATGGCTTGGCAAACTCCACCCTTGCTCTCTTTCGGATCTTCGGACTAGCTGACTACCTTGTTGGTCCTGTGCTTCGACCTCCAAGCAACACTATCTGTGGGACACCTAATCGTGGACTGTAGAGCTGTGAGTTGAGGTTCCTTCAAGCCCTACTTCGCCACACTCCTGGGATATACATCTCTTGAGCTGGGGACCGTCGGACTCTGTCATCTGACTGACTGTTGGTGACCTGCTCTGCTGTTTGCTGCCTGTGACCAGATAGCCTGAATTGCTCTACAGAGGACTACTCGGCGGCCCTCAAGACTCGAAGGACTGCCAGTCTTCTAGTTGTCTCACGCAAGTGAGTTGCACCAAGTCATTCGTACTGCTTTAGATTAGCTAACTACTTATTTCTTATCATACATATCCTTCTATCTATATAAATACATAAAGAGAATGACTAGTGTCCTGGTTTTGTTTCTCTACAGAACCCTAACACACCTGTCAATTGGGTCATGGCGTGATGACCTCATTTGGAAGTGCCACCAAGATAAATGGTTCTCTTGAGGCAGACCTCTCTCTCTCTCTCTCTCTCTCTCTCTCTGCCTTCATCTTCTTGTTGATGAGCCACAGAGAGACCTGGGAGAGTCCTGAAGATGCATTCACTGCCATTGGATCCACAAGTCTTTGCACTCACTGGCCCTTGACCTTCCTGCATTTTATATCATTGCATGTGGCTATATGACTCTGAAGAGAAACGTAGGGACTCGTATGAGATTTATGAACTAGTATCGGACTTATGGACTTGATCTGGACTGAGCCATGTTTGCTTGCTATAAATCTCTCTCTTATACACATGCAAGTGTGTGCAACTGGATTTGTTCCTCTAGTCCAGTGGTTCTCAACCTTTTTAATGCTGTGACTCTTTCATACAGTCCCTCATGTCGTGGTGACCCCTCCAACCATAAAATTACTTTTGCTGCAACTTCATAACTGCAATTTTGCTACTCTTATGAATTGGGCGACCCCTGTGAAATGGTCATTTGACCCCCAATGGGGTCACGACCCACAGGTTGAGAACCACTGCTCTACTCAACCTGACCAAACACAATGTACTAATATGGAATTCTGTTCATACCCTAATAATGAGTAGGAACAGCAAGATGCAGAAGAATGTGGATAGTGTTTTATTTTTTAAAAAGCAGTCTATGCATATATTATGTGCCTAGAAAAATATACCAACCTATTCATAGCAGTGACCGCTAGTGAATGGATCGGGATAGTGCGTAAAAAGGAAGATGAAACTCACTCTGGTATATGGAATTCAGTATTGTTCTTTTGTTTGTTTGTTTGTTTGTTTTGGGGGCATCACTGCCCTCTGGTGGTGGGAGTAGGAGGCCCAGCCTTGCTGCTGGATTTGAACCTCCAACCCAGTGGGCCGCAGTCCCGCGCACCACCACTACGCCACCGGGGCTCAGCCCCAGGAATTCAGGATTGTTATTTTTTTTAAAAAGAGCAAATGCACATGATTTTCGTGATCTGGAGGTGAGGGAGGGATGAATAAGAAAATTAACAAGGACACCAATGTCTGACGAGTTGTAGTTCCCAATAGTGGCGGCACTAATACAAAGAGAGTCCGTTGCATAAGCTCTGGCTCACACCATGCTGTGGACGTTCCTTCAAACCTGAGTAGAACTTTGTAACAGCGTCAACGCACCCGAGAAAAATGGGAGACGCGGCACTGCCTGACTTCCAAACCCTTGTCATAAAGACAACCGGGTACTCATCAGGCTAAGTCTTCCTTAGAGTGCTAAGCCTTGGAACCCATGCATACGTTGTGAGGAAGTCCAGGTCACATGGATGCGTCAGTAAATTGCCAGCATGGGCATGAACAAGCCCTCGGGTGACTCCAGCCCCCCAGCCTTAGATTCTTCCAACGAAGATCTGAGATATCTTGGAACAAAACCAAGATGTCCTTATTAGCTTGTCTGAATTTCAGACCCCCAGAAACCATGGGACCATAAATTACCATCGTTATTAGCTGCTGAGTTGTGGGGCGATTTGTTATGCAGCAGTGGGCAGCTAATACACAGTATATCTCATCAAAGTAAAAAGTGTTTTGTTTCCATTGAAAGTATTCACACTCATTTTGCTGTTTGAACTCAGTTGTCGTAGCCCAGTTACTAAAGCAGTGTTGTTTGGAACTTTTTAGACCTCATTAAAAACTCAATTGTATACAACGGTGTTTGAATACAAACACCCAAAGAGTAGGCCTGCTGTTTTGTGGATCTTACGTAGTTCAACTTCAGACAAAAGCCCCTTCCAGTGATTGGTGCTAAGAGCTGGAAATCACGTTGACTAGGAAATCATGTTCTGTAATGTGACTAGGAAATCATGTTTTGTTGACTTGTTGACTAGGAAATCATGTTTTGTAATATGACTCATTTATTAGAAAGTCTGAACCCTCAGAAGGAATTAGAGCTCTGATGGAATCAACTACATTAGCAATGTGACAATAGGAAACCACAAGTAAATATATACACGTACTAAATATCTATCACATAACCTAGGATTTTGTCTCGCAGAACAGGGTCGAGAACCGCCCTCTTGGGGTTCCGAGACTTTAAAATCCACAGGCGTGGACAGCCTCTTCCCTGTACTGGCTGGTGGGTTCAAACTGCTGACCTTGTGGCTAGCTGGATCGCTAGGACTCAGAATCAGCTCAACGGTAGAGAGCTAGGCTAGGTAGGGCCAGGTAGAGCATCTCACTAGATAGGTCATCTAGTCTGGTGGGCTAGTCTACCTGGGCTGGGATTGCCTTCATAAGACACTTAACACCCTGGTCTCCCTCCAGAGATTTTGCATGAACAGATCTGGGGTAAAGGCTGGGCATCCACATTCTCTTTAAACTCCTCCGGTGACCCCGCTGTGTAGCCAGCATTAAACACCATGGAATTCTGGCGCAATCTTTGTCTCTCGCTCTCTCCCAAACTCTGAGAGGTCAGTCCCTCCCGGTCCAGAGGAAAGAAGAAAATAGAAGATACACAGAAACAATGAGTCGAATGGACTAATGGCCCACTCGAACATGGTATCTCCACAACCCTGAGTCCTAAACCAGACGGCACTCGGCTAGCACTGCCAGCGGCTCTGGAAGGGATTAGAGAGAGGGGGAAATTTGTGAAACAAAACTCAGAGTCATAAAAATGACCAAATTCACTGATTTGAGAGAGACTGATGGGACCCCTAACCCTGTGGCCCTTGAGTCTGGAGATTACCTCACTCCCATGCCTCAGCTTTCAAGCTGCTTGGTGGTAATCACGTGAGCTCTAATGGGCCTCCTTTACCCATGGACAAAGTTCAGGAGGATTGGAAAGGAAGGAGGGATGCAAACAGGTAACAATGGAAGTGGGATAGAGTATTGTTTTACTGTAGAGATCACAAGCAATGGCATGAAACAAATTGTGTATGAATTATTGAAGGGGAAACTGATCTGTTTGGTGATCCTTCAGCCAATACGCAACTAAAATAAAATAAAAATAATCCAAAATAACCTATGAGAGACAGAACGCATCTTGTCAGCAGTGGTGTGTTACTCCAGTTATAATTCCCACGGACAAGGAGAGGGTTTAAACAATGTCAATAGGTAGATAAATATAGACAATGAAACACACGCACACGCACACACAGAAGGTTCAAAAAGCATAAGGAAAAGTGGAATGAAAAGATAACAAAACTTTTCCACCGATTTCTGAAGACCCTTTATAACTATAGTAGAGAAAAATGTGGCTATCTGCTTCTGTAAAGATTCTGTGTATATATATATGTATATATATATACACACACGCACATGTATACACACTACACCTATAAGTCTACCTAAAGTCCTTGCGTTTCTGCATACTGAGAACGCTAGGTCTGAGGGTGGAGTCCAGATTTGAACCCGGGTCTGGCTTCAGGAGCAGACTGCACAATGCAGCCTCTAGAATCCAAGTGAAGCGATAAGACAGAAATGTTTTCCTTCTCCCTGGACTTTGGAACATGCTTCCAGATCCCAGCAGCAATCCCAGCAGCGTGTCTGCGGCATTACGAGGTGTTGGGAGGGCGCGAGCGACTCACACGGTGCAAATTGGACCAGGCTTCCAGGCCCACACAACCACTGAGAGCTCATGCTTCCCAAGGGTGGGGATTTGGGCAGAGGAGTCTCTGGTCCTGGCTTCCCTGGGAGGGCTCAGTGGAAAGGGAGGGAGGGGCTTCCATGAACTTGCGGCAGGTGTCCCTGGCTCCTGCCAAGCAGGTCTCTCCTCCAGGACCTAGCTGTTGACTCTGGGGGTTTGCCCTCTGACCAGAGAACAGCTCTCTCCCTCCTATCAGCCAGCTGGCATCTGAGCCAATCAGGTCCTGGTGGGTCCTTGTGAAACCAGTGCTGCAGAGAACCCAGGAGCCCACTGCTAGGTATATGGCTGAATAGAACTCACTGTTGCCTGAAGCGCCCAAGGCTGTACCTGTCCCCACTCGGAGCAGCTGGGGAGTGCAAACCACACCACCTTTTAGGTAAGCAGCCTGCGGAGGAGAGGGAGGACACAGTCCCCCACTACCACAAATTATGCTCAAGTCGAGTTCCCCACCTTAGGGGAAATCACAGAGTTCAACCCATCCGAAGTGCAATGGGTAAGTCTTGCCCTGGGAAAAAAGCCCTCCTAATCATGGGGTCTCCCCTGCCAGGTAAGTATGCCAACCCTTACTCCAGGTATCCCCAGGGCTCCTTGCAGAGAGAAGCCTGAAGCAGCAGTTTAAAAAGTGCGGGGCTTGTATTTCAGATCAATTTTATATTCAACAGTCGAAACTATTTATCACCTGCACCCAACTGCATACCCTACTGCACTTCGAGTTCCCTCAGCTCCAGCTTATCTGATGGGTGGTTTTCCTCAGCCTCCCGAGGCTGCGCTGAACAATGCAATCAGCATTCAGCATCGACTTGAGCACCACTTAGGGAAGACCCAGGGCAAAATTGGGATCTGGATGTTCGCCCTGGCTCCCCCTTCTCACTGTCCATGTCCAAGGTCTTTTCTGTGTCGGGGCCCCAGTCCCTCCTAAGATCTGCCAGGTCGATCTTACGAGGTTGGAGGAATGGTTCAGGAATTTGGCAGTGGATGGAAATGCCAAGCAGCTTTGCTTTCTGGCTGTTACGCTTTGCTCTTGAGAATCACACGACCAGGTTTCTGGTCCGTCTGCTGTTAGCCCCGGCTGTCCTCTCTCTGCCACCTGCAGATGTAACTCAGAGGCCTGGACTCTCTCTGCCCCACTGCACTCACCATCGACCTGTTGCACCCCAAGCCCGGAGCTGGCCGCTGACAAAGTCATGACCTCATCCGGGAGGCCAGGGTAAGCTTCTCTGAAGAAGTGACGCTGGTGCTGAAAGCTTAAGAGGAGGGAACTAACAGGTAGAGCGTTAAGATCATGCCTTTATGGCGGAAGGAAAGCAGGTCCTGCGAGAAGCAGAGGGATGGAGAGGCTTGTTGGGGAATGAGGCTGGGGAGCTGGACTGGAAGAAACCAGGCAAGAACAAAGAACAACTTGGAGTCTCCTGAAGAGGCCTTTTGCCTGGTTCCTACTATCTGGTCAAAGGATGCGGATCATTCCAGAGCAGGGAGCCTAGATCTGGGGGTGACGTGGGCAGTGGTAGCAGTAAAAGTAGGGGGGTCTCCAAAGAATTTGAAAAGATATCCAAGTCTTTCTGCAACCACTTGCCAATCTCATGGATCAGACAGCAGATTGAATCACCACCAGGTACAGAAGAGAGTCCTTTCTACTGCTTCTCCTGCTTTCCTGGGCAACCAGAGTAGGAAGGCAGGAGGGCCGCTTCCCCAAGGATGGAAACTCGGCCATCCTGTTCTTCTACACTTCTCGTAGGTTGAGATGGTCTCATTTCCCTGGCAGCCAGGGGATGGGAAGCGGCCAAGGAGAAGGAAGTGCCTGAGAGGCAGTCCTGGCTGCTCTGCTGTTTCCACTCTGGGGGCTTGGAAACAAGCATGGCGCAACACAAGAGGGCTCCGCGTCTCCCACTAGCCACTGGGCCTTGTGTGTGTTCTTGGGGGGAAGGGGGCGCTTGTTTCTATGATAGTGGCCAAGTGTGGAATCCTGACACTTCAAGGCCTCTGCACTCTTCTTCCCTTCCACGGATGTCAATTCTGACCCATCTTAATGCCATCAAATCTTCTAGAATCTTCTAATTGCACTCCGAATGCCTTTTGCTTATCATATTGTCCACTCACTCACTCACTCACTCAGGTATGAGTTCATCGTGTATGAGGTAGTGCTGTGTGTTCTGCGGAGAACACCCTGAGAATATTATAACAGTCCTACAACTTTCTCCCAAAGAATAATGTCCTGAAATGTTGATGTTAAACAACATTGATGACAAACCCACCTTGGAGAGGCAGGGCATCACACACCATGAGACAGCTGCCTGTTCCTGGGTACATACCCTGGCAAATACACTCAGGCGAAGGAGAAACAAAAATGGCAGAGGGGGTGAAAATCAGGGAAAGAAAATGAGTCTGAGAATAAAGTGAGAGTCCAGATATGTAGCCCTTGTCCCTACCTGGAGAGACTAACTGCCACACGCCAGCCAACCTCATTGCTTCTTTTGTGCGTCTGCCTTATCTCATGGGCCAACGGAGGCTCCTGTTCGCCGGAAAGCAGCTGAGAACGAGGAACTGGGATTGCCACTCTCATACCTTCTCTTTTGCAGTCAGCAGTGCGTTTCTGCTCCTCGCCCCTGCTGCAAGCCTGCAGTGGGCTGTTTGCTCTCGTTACTTGCAGTGCTAATCAGTGTCCTGTCAACGTTCTTTCCAAAGGTCTCTGTCAAGACATTGAGCTTGAGAATTTTTGTCGTCTTAAAGGGTCAGGGTATCTTCTTGTATTTTACACTTTATCTTTTGAAGATCGCAATTAAGATAATTGACCCCACTAACTGGTTGAAACTCGCTAATGAATTCAATCGAGACCCACCACTGTGACTAAGTCGATTCTGATTCATAGTAACCAGAGAGTTCCCAAGACTGGATCCTACTCAAGTAGACAGCCTCGACCTTCTCCCAAGGAGCTGCTGGTAGGTTAGAACTGTGAACCTTATGGTCAGCGATCCTCTCCTGACCTGGCAGCACTACCGGTGCTCTTTAATTTAGAGGCAATCCCTTTCATACCTTCTTGTCCTTTCGAAAGGTATTTCCAGCAAGTCTGGCACCCTGATGGCGTAGCAGTTACCCGTTGGGCTACAATCTGCGTGGTTGGCAGTTCGAAACCATCAGTAGCTCCATGGGAAAAACACTGGAATTTCTACTTCCATAAAGTTAATTTTGAAAACCCACGGGGGTCACCGAGCCAGTGGTGACTCGATGGCAGCGAGGTCAGCAGGACGGACATTTACAGCATGCAGGCTTCCCTGCAATGAAGCTTTGAACACATGCGCAACTCTGTTCTACCCTGCCTCTGTGTCTTTAGCGGACATTTTGTGGCTTTAGTTGACACATTATCTCAAGATGATCTGATACTCACAAAAACCAACTGGTCATTTTTTTTTTCACTGTTCCCGTTTTACAAAGGGGGCGGGGGAAGCTCAGAAAGGCTAAGGGATTTGAACGAGTACCCAGAACGACCAAGGTCCCTTACGCATTCCGTCATTCCTTGGCTGCCTGAAGTGTGGATTGTCAAACATCACAATCCTCACCCAGAACTGGAGTCCGTTTAAAGCGGTCCCATATAGCAGTGGTTATGCTACTTGGAAAATACTTTCCTAAAAAAAATACATATTACAATCAGACTATGTACTGTCTCCTTCCATTGAGTACCATTGGGAGAAACACAGAACTTCCTACTCCCAGACAGTTGCAGGAACCTAGTGGGACAGCTCCACTCCTGCCCTATGGGGTCGCCAGAAGCCCGAATGCACTTAATGGCGAGTTGTTGTGTTAACCATCAGTGAGGACCAGATCAGCCAACTGCATGCAACAACTGTTGTCAGAACTGGCCACACCTGTCATCCACTGAGGGACTGCCAGTGGAGCTGCTCCTCAGTGAGTCGACTCTGCGGCACCCTCTTTTGATTGCTTTGGTAATACTTCACTCATTATCAGTGAGAAAAGCTTCATGGTCACGGTGGCGTTCCCGTGAAACAATTAGATAGGAGTTTAAGATACCAAGTTTTATAATGGTCTTTAAAAAAAAAAAAGAATCTGGAATGGAGAAACTCACGAGTTGATTTTTTTTTTTTTTTGGACATCACTGCCCTCTGGTGGTGGGAGTAGGAGGCCCGGCCTTTGCTCCGTGGAGCTGGAACTGAACCTCTGTCCCAGTGGGCCGCAGTCCTGCGCACAACCACTACACCACCGGGGCTCAGCCCGACTCACGAGTTGATTCTGACTCAGCATTTCCCAAAGGTGGAAATGGCGACGGGAGCGGCCAGTCTTCCCTTCCTCCCCGTTGGTGGCTTTGGACCGGTAGGTCAGTGTCACTAGTTCCGACAGCACCACCAGTCCCCCTGCATGAGAACCCAGTGGGCAGTTGACAAGTGTCCTATCTGTAGCATCCCTCCAATTAGTTTCCTACTTCCAGAAGACATTCTGCAGCACTCCTCCCGGGCGCCCCCACCGCCCACTCCAAACCAGCCTGCTGGAAGGTCTCCCCTCTGGTACAGCAAGCCAGGTCTCCAGTCTCGTTTTCACCACGTATACATCAAGTTAGGTAATTTTATGTAGGGTTGATTTTACAAAATGTCCCCTAATGCTGCTGTACGGTTGTACTGTTCTGCTTACTTTCTAGGATCTGGACTACCCTAGAATGGGGGACTAGCAGTACTTTCTACATTCGTTTAGAACTGAGATGTTTCTCTCATCTTTGCCTTAGTACTGTAAAGTACAATACCGTTATGCCTTTCAGATCTTCAAATAAATGAACTCACCCACCCACCCATCCTTGAGAATAATGGCTGTCACCAGTAGTCGATCCCTGACCCCACCTTACCAAAGGAAGACCTCACCAAATTCACTGCCAGAGTTGATATTGACTCAGAGCTCAGGGTAGAACTGCTCCCATGGGTTTCCAAGGCTGAAAATTGCCACAGCAGAAAACCCTTTTCTCCCGTGGCTGGTCGTTTCGAACTGCTGACCTCGAGGTCACACACCAGGGCGTGTGAAGGAAGACCTAGCCCCCAGTAAGGATTTATTCACGTCAACAGAGCAACTACCACTGACAATGCACCGTTTTTAAATTTTGCCCCCTTCTACATTCTGACGCAAGTTTCAGTGTCAAAATCTGATTGATTGGGAGAAGAAGAATGAAAAAACCTTACAACTTTTAACATTTCATCTGTGTGGTGAGTATGCGAAGACTCGAATGTTCTTGTTTTACAATTCAAGTCCATTTCTGAGTCTGAGTTTTCCCAATAGTTCAAAAATCACATTGAAAATATCAGTATCACATTTTTACATCCCAGCCTTCACATACATGCATATACTTTAACATATGCATATACATCTGCATGAACAAGCACAAGATGTTTTACTGTAAATGTCCCTTTACGGCCACTTCAAAAGGATGACAAAAGAAATGAAACTGAGACCCACATTTTAGCATTAGTTCACTTACACGTCTCAACTCCTTTGTATCTCGAACCAACAAATGGGCTTAGAAGGACTTATCTCAGTATCTCACCTGGTCCATAGAAGGGACAAAAGCAAAAGCGGAAAACTGTCAGTACTTTGGAAAAAACACTTTATCCAAACAAAATCAGTCTTCAGCATTCTTCTGTGCTTGACGAGCAAGACTCAATGACAACATATTAATGTAAGAGATTTCAATTTTATTTTTTATCTTCCAATCTTCTCATTCTGAAGTTAGAAGTAGGGTTCATCTGCCCGCCTAACCCCCAGCATTCCTCTTACCCAAGAAACTCTGGAAAAGGCATTCATGGTATTACTATGTACTGGTTAGAGCCCTGTCCCCAAACGGCCAAGGCCCTCGGATTTCTCTCTCAGGGGACTAGCTTCGTGCATTTCTAACTGCAGCTTCCAGGCGATGCATACCACTAGCCGCAAAATAGAGGACTGGCCAGGTGGCAGACAGATAAAAACAAATCTTTATCTACTTATATTTTTAAGTCTCAAATATGCATGCTACTGATGGTGGGCTAACCGAATCTTATCTGAACAGAATGGACCACATACATTCTTAGCTCTAGGCTAAACATACCCAGGCCTGTCCAATGATGAACATTGGACTCTTGCACAAAATCTGTAGTTCGTGTCCTGCTAATTGGCTGCGTGAGCAACTGTTTATTCTGCACAGAAATCCTTTTGTATTTGTTAACATATTAAAGACCGGATAAACTCGGGACCTGTCCGCAATGTGTTAATATTATCTACCCACCATGGTTTCTGTATGTCTATCTTTAATTATTTAGTTTAGGATACTGCAGAAATTACAACCAAATTGTTTCTTTAAAAAATCTTCTGTACCACTCTCCCAATCCCCAAACAGCCAGTGTCCACATTTAGAATGTGGAATTTGCAAATGTAAATTACTCAAATTCTATGTAAACCAAAGCAAAACAACTTCCTGTGGTTGCCACAATACATTAAATGGTGCTATAAACTCCCACATGGCGAGGTTCGTTCTATGACAACAATGAAGCCAGAAGCCAGTTATCAACCCTCTTAATGAGTAGGTCAGGTGGACGGACACTTCCACGCTCCATGACTGCGCATGAAACCACCTCACTGTTTCATAAATGCCCAGTCAATCCATTCATGGCATCACATGGGGTCAAGCAAGACTTTATTTTTACAATAATAAAAATGCATTTAAACAACAACAAAAGATCCTCCCAATTGTTCAAAAACAATTCTACTTGGAAGGCAAAGTATATTTTAAAAATATATCGACTTACCAAATTTCAACTGTCAGGCTGCTGACGACTGATGTGAAAGTTTATTTATTTATTTATTTAAAAATATCACAAATATCTTGTTATTTAACAGTGAAAATTCCAATGTGATAAGTTTCATTGCAAAACAATTTTCACCTGAGTAGATTTTGAACTTTCATGCGCATATTTGGGGGGAGGAGAGGGGCAGAAAAACCCACTTTGTTGCCGAGCCTGAGTGAACCTGCAGTTGCTGCGTCCCCACAGGGCCCCGGGGCAGTCATGATCGCAACACTCACAGTGCTCGCACCTCCCCAGTCTCCCCGGGTAAATTTGCTCTGGCATTTTATGAATTCTCAGGATCCATACAATATGTCCACTTACTCATTCAAGCAAAGCAAACCAATTCATTCAGTTCTATACAACAGCATCTCTATTATGTACATGTTTAATTATTGATAGGAAATAGAAAATTTTAATTTACAGTGATTGAGAAAGGGATAGGAAAAGTAATACTGTATCATCAGAATGTCCTCTTATCCTAACAGTTTCAGTGAAGAGGGTCTTTTCTCTCTCTCCCTTTTTTAGCTGGGATACAAAGAAGGCATAGGGATCCCAGGAAAATAACATTATATATCAGAAAAGTCAACGTGCTCCGTCATCAGGATTTCCATCACACATTTAATTTCTTCTGTACAATTTTTATAAACTTTTTTCCTTTTCAAAATCATCATATCTCCAGATTAAATTCAGCACTACACAGTATGCCCTTGAAAAAAAATGAGGTTACCTGCTTTATTTGGATACCAAGTTCCCTTCCAGACAGCATTAAAATAAAGACAAGTAAAACTACACAGATAAAATCCAGTATAATTCAAATCCAACAATGAAAAAGTTTCCCCATATTGTTGCAAAATTCTTTCTACTGAAATGCTTTGCTACAATAATAAAAAGCATACATTACATATAAAAGATACCAGTGTACTAAAAAGTGACAGAAGTGGACTAGCAAATCCTTCAAAGCACATTATATAAATGACTAGCATTTAAAAACGTTTCTCCTATAAAATGTAGGTCATATACATTTATAAATTGGCGGCTTTGTCTCTAAAGCAGTGACGTGTGTTCAAATAGTTAGCCGTTCTGTACAGTACACTAGCTACTCAATTCAAACTACATTAAGTTTGTCTCTTTGTATTGAAGTGAATAAATTCATCTGATCAGTTGAGAAATCAAGCTTGAAAAATAAGTATCTAAAGACCAAAGTGAAAAGTTCAGCAGTGCTGAAGCAACACAATTAAATATGAAGAGAACTAGCTAATTCACAATGGAGCTGGAGACGCCTCAAACTTACAGGTGTGAATTGAAAACAGAAAGCAATGCTCAAATCCAAAGCAAACCTCAAGGTTAGTTAGCAGTACAGAAGCAGGGAAGAAGACAAAAACAAAGCACACTCCCTTCCTTCAGTGTGATGGGCACTAAGTTTTGCGGTCTTCCTCCATCTTGCAGAAGAGTGGTAAGGCCATTCAATGCTTAGTGAAAAGTGAGTACAGACGAAGCCAGATTCAGCCTGTCTCCCCTGCAACTTCAATTATGCTGTGTAAACAGTGTTATGTTCCAATAGCAGGAACAAAGGAATTTGCTTATAAAAACTGATTAGAGATAATCACTGTTGAATGAAATAAGAATAATTGATAACTCTGAAATGTCTTTAGAACTTTCCTGATGCTACCTGTAGAGTTAGCACTGCTAGGTGTTATTGCTTACATACAGTACAACATCATATGCCTTCTAACATAGAGCAGTGATTTGTTTGTACATATTTACAGATTCTTAAAAACAAGCTGTAAAAACATTACATACTTCCAGACAATACAAATTAGCACATTGGTACTCACTTTAAAACAAATGGAATGCATAACATTAATAAAACATTGTAAAGGAAGACTCACATAAAAGTCCTTGATTGTCAAGACACGTTTATATATAAACTCTAACTGTGCAGAATTAAAGATTCAATCATAGGTACATCCTTATTTGATGAACCATATTTACAGCATGGTATTGCATAAAAAAATAAAATAATGTTTACAGGGTTTTACTTTTTTATCCATTGGATTAAAGAAAGCAACAAACATAACAATGAAATGTTTGTCTGCTTTAGTTTGTTTCCTACCAAAGTTTAAGTGAAAAAGGAAACATAAGTTTTTTTTATTTGCAGATATAGCAAAAACCGGAAAATTATTTCCCTGAAATAAAGCAATTTGAAACTGAAAAAGTTTAAATTAAATTGCAGACTCGATTTTTTTAAAAACTATAATAGTACTTCAAGTAAATATGTCTTGGGGGGCGAAAGTTCTAGTTCAAAATCTTCTAAGACATGTAGCACTACAAAAATGCCTACTTTAAAATTTCCTGGCCTTTCCCCCCCCACCGCCCTCCTTTTTAAAAACAGCCCTTTGAAAGCCCAAATGAACTGAAAGTGGCTAAAATCTAACCTAGGTGGGAATTCTGCAAATTTCTCTCAGTTGTGGAAATGAAACCTACCCTACCCTAAGCACAGGCCTGGTCTTATTTTTAAAAAGATACAATGTCAGGACTATAGATAATCGCTAGCTAGGGCTAAGCAGATGTCTACTGTACTAAGTAGAAAGTCTCCACGTAGGGTCCAAAAACTGAAGAACCACCCAAAGACTCGGAACCACATGAAACATGTGTGCAATATGCTCAAAAGAAAAAACAGACGTACAAACAAAATGTAGAGGATGTTCAAGAGATAGGACCTCACCTAAGGTGAATTGCTTCTAATCTCCAAACGTGAGACTAGGTCCTCCGTGGAAAAGTACACCTCGTCCATGTCGAGGACAAGGAGAAGGGTGTAAGAGCGCGTTTTCAGACAACAATTTGCTCACTGAGAGAAAGGAGAAAACGCAAGCTGCGAAAGGAGACCTTACATCCCCCTGGCTCCACCCTACAGCCACACCCAAGGCTACTCATTTCTCTATTAATGCCCAGATAGAAATTAAATAACATTCTGAACCAAAATGGGGAAACCCAAGTTACTGAGATGTTTTATTATGGTGATGATAATACAAGGTAACCCTGGTAGGCATTTATAATTTCACAGTAAGAAAGTAATGAATATACTTAAGTGGTAAGTTAATAATTTATGCTGCTAAATATCACTTATTTCAAAAACTGCTATCACCTGGTAGAAAAGTCTGCCGGTATGTAGATTGAAAGAAATGTGTTGAAGTGAGAAATGTATCAGCTGGAGTTCTGCTTGCGTAACTGCCATGTTCAAACGCCTTCCTTCTTCGGGGTGCCCTAACTGCTCAGCAACAGAATCACGTGCTAAAAACTGTGCTGGCGAGGTTGAGACGTAGAAACCAAAAACTTTATGCTGGAACAAGAACCCTATCGAATTCTCAACAAACACCATTTTGAGTAAGCTGAGAAAAATTCAACTCAGGAAGTGCATGCCTCACGAAAAATGCCGTGGTGGAAAATACCCATGCCTCCCTCACCAGTGTGAGCACAGTTTCCGTGTCGATCTCACCTGCTCGGAGCCGTCTCGCGACTGTGAGGTACAACACAGCACAACACGCTCCACCCTTCAGTCAACATGGCAGAACTTAAGGATCAACTTCAAGGAAGTCTAATTTCTTTCAGAAATTGGCAGCCTAAGAAAGCTGTCAAATGGTTAAAACTAGTATATTTCAAGCAAAGCTTTAATAACCAAAGTGTAGAGGAAACCACATTATACATAATTAATATTCCTTATCGACACACCAACATATTCAAAATAAACGTGAAGGGTGGTAAGGTGATTATTTCCTCATCCCCCCCCCCCCCACCTTTATGAGAACCGTCTTGGAATATCATTAAATAAAAGAAAAATAATTTAAATGGATAACATGCTAGGATGAAACCAAGGCTACAGATTTATGGGGCTAATATGAAGGGTAGAGTGAAATTACCAACGAGTTTTACACCTTTCAAAGGTATTGCTTTTAGATGATCACTGGTGCTCTATTTGTGTATGTATTGTGATGAAGATAGTGGAAATTTTCATTAAGAAAACTAAGATGTTGGAAAAAATGAAAAAGGGTAGAATTAGTATAACTTATGCTACTTTCCAAAAATTAAAACTGTCCAATATGCAACTCAAACCATTATTCTTCAGAAAGGTGTGTGTGTGTGTATATATATATAGATATAGCTATATAGATAGATATATAAAAATCACTATTTATTGTACCATGCTGTATTATTTTAAGACAAAGTATTAAAAAAAACATCCATGGTATAAGGATAAAGTCTGTAGTTTATTTAGATTTTGAAATGCAACAAAAAATTTCCAATCACTCATCTAGCTGAAAAAGAAATTGTTGTTACTAGAATTAGTAAACACTTTCGGTTTGTAAAATTGTAATGAGTAATGTTCATTAAAAAAGTAACTGAAGATAAAATAAGCAATTAAAATGCCCATTTCTTTAGTTCTCTGGATTCTGTTTCATTATCCAATCTATTGAGACTCTAGAAAGAGAAGGACCAAAGCAGGTTTTACAGCTCCAAAGATAAACCAATTTCCTTTTATTGCTCAAAATTAAAATTTGTCAATTATGAGATGATTATGACACAATCATATCAAACCTAAAAATCTAAATTATTTTTTTTACTTTGAGAAATCAAAAATACCAAATAGATTCTAAGTGCTCTATATTAACTGAAGTGTATATGTAAAGTAAAATACAATTAAGCTTTAAAACGTGGAATATACATTTTGTGTAAGCATTATGTTCTTGGGAATGTAATCTACAGAATATTTTATTACTAAAACTTCAAAACCTTGATACCTGCACATGAAAAAATCATAAAAAATATCTAAGTACAACTGTACAAAGAAACTAACACCAATATGCATACTTCCATAGAGAAGTTGATGCTTCAACAGTTGGGTATTTTGGTAAAAGTTTTGAAAGTATGCATATTTTAAAAGTAATTAGGCTTTTAAATAGTGGAGTCTTAGACTATCAGATTTTTATTACTTTTTTCTTCAAAAAAACACATATCAATATAATGCAAAATGAAAATCAAGGGTATATGGCATATCATTCTTTTTTAAAAGGTGGTTTTTCTTAGTTTCTTTATTTCCCCTAAAGGACACACTAATTTATTTAAGCCATAATCTCTTGACATTGAAACTTTTAAGTTCACTCTGTAAAGTATATTCAGATTCCCTGCTGAAGTGCAATGACTACGCTGTAAAAATTAGAAACAGTATGAGTAAATTTCACACAATTACTAATCTCCTAAGAATGTACAAGGATATCAGTTAGGAAACAATTGTGCGAAAGTCTTTTTTTTTTTTTTTCCTCCTTTTAAACTTGGTGTGGGTAGAATAGCAAGTTTCTGATCTAAAACAAGTAATGCATTGCTTCTATAAAGGTGACACAACAGATAAGGCAGTTCAAAGAATGCTGACTAACCAAACAAAATGCAGTTATTGGATTATCTTGCTATTCATATCAGCTTAACTTGTTATAACGCATTGCTCTTAAATCTGTACAGCACTCCATCTTACACAGAGTAACCCCACTCTTGATTAATCTGTTCTAAAGTGCCAGTATTATTTACATGTTATTGTGTCTTAGCCAAAAGTCTGGCCAGTTGTGGCATCTGGTGAAGATGTCATCCCAGCTCTATTATCATTTACATTCACCAAGGGAAATTCCGGAAATTCAGCACTTGTCCCTGGTCCCCGAAGGTTCACCTGTCCATTGGCAGTGCTAAATTGAGTAGCTATTCCAGCTCTTGATCCATGGTAGGGAGCACGGAAGGGCTGTTCAAAAGAGCTCATTTGGTAAGCTTGGTGGACAGGCTGCGCCTCAGCTTTCTTCTGAGAAGTCACTTGATCCAAAAAGTCCTGTGTTGTTGTGGCAGAGGCATGATTTGTCTCGTCACCTGAAAAGGGAAATGCGTGCTGGGAATCACCAACGATTAGTCCAAAGTGGGACTTATCTGGAGTTGTTCTTAGCGGAGAATTCATTCCTGATCGAAAGCTATTGATGGGCATGGCTGCATAGACTTGCTTGTCTATGGAAGAGAATGCTGGCTGATTTGGAAGGGTCTGGTTATCAGTCACAAAGTTAAGGCTCGGGCTATTCAAATAGGCATCATTTTGGCTAGTTCTGTCCAAAGCCTGCTGCAGAAACTTTGAGTACTCTTGCAACATGTTGGCTTTATCTGATGAGGATGCTTGGGAGCTTGATCCAACATTCTCTGATGGGGTGGCCTCCGGTACTTCTGAAGAATTTATGGCTATGCTGGAAGTGACCTCAGTGTCGGCAACACTGAACGACATCTCATGCTGTCCATTAGCTTTGTGGGAGTAATGATCCAAGAGAGTCTGCAGCACTTCGTCTGGAATGACATTTTTGTCATGATTACTCTTAATCTCCACATTCAGAGACTGCGGATCCAATATGGACGCAGTGGTGCTTTCATCGATGACACTTGCCACAGCTGCTTGGGTCACTGACGGCTGAGAGGCGATGGTACCTACGTTCAGTGCGTACTCTCTACTGTTGTTACTTGCTGCTTGAAGATACCGCTTCTTCTTCAAAAACTGCATGGCATCATCGTAATTCGTGCTACTGTGCACAGGCTTGCTGGGCCCCTCTTGCAAATTATCAACTTGATCAATGTCAGCGTTGCCTTCTGAGTCAAGCAACGCTTGCTTATCCACAAGCTCAAAAGCATACTTTGAAACTTTGCTGTCTTCATAGGTGGATAAAGGTGAAATTGTTTGATTTTGCTCCAGTGGCTGTTTCAAACTTCTCTTACTATTAATTTTTTTAAGAACCAACTTAGGTGGGTGTATTTCTCCTGAGGCATCTTCTAAGTGCGACCCCCCCACGGACGAATGTGGCATCTCGACGGCATACTCTGCGACCATGTACTCATCCTTTACCTTCGTGCTTGAGGAGTACAGGGGCAAGTAATCATTTTTGTCTTTCTTCAGATCACATTTGTCCATACCACTCTCTTTGTCCATCCCCGATGGCTTTTTCTCAGCTTTCTGCCTCTTCTTTTTCGGCAGGGAATTATCTTTGGGTGATGTGGAAAAGCCAGAATCCTCCTCAGACGTCAGAAGGCCACCTTTGATGGCACATCTGTTTAGTTTCTTGTCGTGGTTTTCATGGCACATACGCTTATGTTTCAATACACGATCTGTTCTGGAAAAATACTGTCGAATTCAGAGGGCAGTAGTGGTTTGTTTGTTTTTTTAATCGTTTTGGTCAACCAAGAAAAAAAAGAAAGAAAAATTAGTATGAACATATATTAACACATGCAATTTCAAACCAATTTGCCAAATTTGTTTCCTATTACAAATCTAACAAATGACAGTTGTGAAGTTCTTTGAATAGCTCGAGTAATAAATCGCATTTTCTACTTTAATTTAACTGTATTCATTTCATAAATTAATCTTAAACAAAGAATTTCAAATCACCTCCTACCTGTAAACAGTATTCACACTGGTAAGGTTTTTCTCCACTATGAGTTCTCTTATGCCTTTCCATGTGATATTTCTGTATGAATCTCATACCACATTCATCACAGCGAAATGGTTTTTCACCTGTATATGATAAAAGAAGTTTACAACAAAACAAATATTATTAATGAATTGCTTTCCCCTAGCAATTTCTAATGTAAATGGCTCTTGGAAGTTGTCATGATAAATTTCCCTTTTCAAATGAGGCAAAATTTTCCCTTTTACTAAATATATTCTACAATTTAGAGTAAGTATATTTTGTTTTATAAAAATAAAAATTAAGGGCTGAGCCCCGGTGGCGTAGAGCTTGTGTGCGGGACTGCGGCCCACTGGCTTGGCGGTTCAAATCCAGCAGCAGCTCTCCAGGAACAAGGCTGGGCCTCATACTCCCACCAGATGGCAGCGATGCCCCCCCAAAACCAACCAAACAACAACAACAAAAGAAAATTAGGATATGCCAGTGGATAGAAGCAGGGGAGAGCAGACATACTCAATTTCCTGGTCTTTCCCTATGCATGTAACTATAATTTTTTTTTTTGGAAACCAGTAGTACTAAGGATTTGTAACAATATGAATACTGTTTTAGCAGTGTGGCTGAATGTCTTTAATCATTTTGATTTTGAAAGTATTAAATTTTCACTGATAAAACCACATTTTAAGAGAAATATGTGACAAGCAGCTATTCTGATTAACAATTATTTGAGAAACAACTATGCTTTTGTTTCTAACTTCCATATGCTCAACATTTGAATATTTCTCCTCTACCCAAAGCCCTTCTGTAAGAGGTTAAAAGTATAAGATATATTACTTGTGTTCAAAGAGTTCACAACATAGCTGAGAAACCAAGATACACATATAATAAAAAGACAATAAAACAAGGTCCAGCTATTATTTACCTTTACAATCTCCTATCTCACTGTTTCACTACTTAGCCCTTTCCTCCAATCAAATAAAAATACTTCACATTTTCCTACTTCTTTGGCCTTAGTTCACCCTTTCTTTTTTTCCCCCTTGAGCATCACTGCCATCTGGTGGGAGTAGAGGCCCAACCTTGCTCCTAGAGAGCTGCTGCTAGATTTGAACCACCAACCCAGTGGGCCGCAGTCCCGCACTCAACCACAACGCCACCGGGGCTCAGGCCCAGTTCACACTGTCTTTAATGAGGAATGTCCACCTCTATACTGCCAGACTCTGCATTTCTTCCTTCAAGACTCAAATCGACATCTCCTCTTCCGCCTTATTCCATAGGGGGAATGGTAGTTTCATCTCCCTTTAAGTTTTCACAGGACTTCATCTGTACCTGTCTAGCTGAATGTGCATTTCTATTATTTTCCCAGATCACATATTTTTAAACCAGATTACATGCAATTTATCTTTATATAGCTCAAAATACCTTGCGTAATGTTTAAGCCCCAAGTGAATGGCATACACGATTACAGAATATGAGGGTCTTCAAAAAGCTAGCGCAAAAATAGGAGTTAAAAAGATAATGGAATCTCTATGAGCTTTTTGAAGTCCTTCACATAAGTGAGGGGAAAACATTACTACGTGCAGGTACGATTTCTCAAAACTCCTTGCCCTTGACTCACTCCTAACTAACAGAGACCGTACAGGACAGTCAGAGCTGCCCTGGCTCTGAGAGTAGACAGCCCCGTCCGTGGTTGTTCTCCCTTAGAGGAACTTGACCTTTCAAACTGCTGACCCTCCAGTTAGCGGCCGAACT
>PVJH01005139.1:20762-114978 GCA_004026705.1 Nesogale talazaci
CTGGCTCTGAGAGTAGACAGCCCCGTCCGTGGTTGTTCTCCCTTAGAGGAACTTGACCTTTCAAACTGCTGACCCTCCAGTTAGCGGCCGAACTCTTCCAGGCAGGATCTAGAAACTGTCTTTTGGAAGATTTACAGGACTCTAGACTGAGTAGTGCTTGGCAAAAAGTCTATGCCTGCCATTAAAGCCAAGTATTTAAGAAATGATCTTTGGGGGGGGATGGGGGAGGACTGAGGTGTATAGGAGTAAATTATGTGAACTTGCAAGAATGCAACATTAGTAACTGCTAGTGAGTTCAAAGAAAATTTAAAGCACAGAAAAGCTAAAGGCCTCTGCAAAGACTTTGGTATCTTTTGGTTGGTAGCCTAATGCTTCTCTTCTAAAACAATGCTTAAAAAGGAAGCAAGTAAATGGGAGAGTCGACCATTTATTAAGGAAATTTAAAAATGAAGGAAGTGAGAAAAAAGGAGATGAAAAGTAAGTCTGGAGTCAAATAATTCAAAAGTAAGCATTGCTAAAAGAAAACAGAACTGTGTGAAAGCAGAAAGGAAAGTGCAAGTAAAGAGGAGAAATAGAAATTGGGACTGATCAATAGAACAAGACCTTGGCAAAACCGGGATGAGGAGGGAAAGAGAGGATTAAGCACTGCCTTTAAAAATAACAAGAAAGAAGAGTTTTAGATTGTGAAATGGAGAATGTAGGTGAAAAAGCTAACTGAGGTCAAAAGTTAAAATCATTTTCCAATAATGAGGAAAAGTGATTGAGAATATTATCATTTAAATTAATTCTTAATGGTCCTTACGGATAAGAAAGCATAATATTGCTAAGATGGAACTACATCACCAACTATTCTATAGTTTCAGTACAGAAATGGACAAGTTGATCATAAAATTCATATGGGAATACAATAGACAAAACAACCATGAGGAAGAAAACAATGGGAGAACTCACATGCCTCAATTTCACAAATGACTACAAAGCTACAGGAATCAAGATAGCGTGGGGATAGCATAACATATACCAAGGAACAGGACAGAAAGTCCAGAAATAAACTTAATTGATTTTTCTAGAAGGATGCCAATTTCCCCAACACCATTTATTGAAGAAAAGTTCACCCTCTCTTGGTCATGTTTCGTAATCATTTTTCTAATATAAGTTCTATATCTAGAACCTCTATTCCATTGGGCTATCTGTTCCCACAAAGGTTGCAATCTGAGGCTGAGCCCCGGTGGCGTAAGTGGTTGAGTGCGGAACTGAGGCCCACGGGCTTGGCGTTCAAATCCAGTGGCGACTCTCATGAGCGGCACTGGGTAGCGCCCACAACCACCAGAGGGCAGTGATGCCCGCCCCAAAAGATTACAATCTGAGACCCCCCCCCTGTGGGATCTCTCTCCCCAGTTCTACCTAGAATTAATGGCATGGCAATAAGCACTATAGAGGAGAGGGCTATTTTAACTACTGATCTAACTTATGGAAACCTGATCTTTATGAAGTTTTTAACTAATGAAAAGGCTATGCCTTCCCATTTGACTGAGTTTTCTTTTGTGCCCTCAATAGAATTTTTATAAATAGGCATTATTTTTTAAGTCGTTTGTACACCAAAAGTTTGTACATGAACTGATATTTTCAAGCACTGCGTGTTGAGAACAGTGGTGGCAGTGGACACTCCATCTTTGGTACTTTGGTGGCTTCTTAGTCTTAAGTAGAAGTAAAACAAGCTCTAAGCTTACCACATGTTTATTTCTCAAAATGAAACCACAACAACTAAATGGAATCTCTTCTAAAGAAAAACACTTTACTGATTTTCTTTGTGAGGACCAAGTTCTCTTTGCTGAAAAAGGGAAACGATCAGAGAGCACTCAAGTGATGCTGATTGACAGGAAATTTCTTTGTTCGCCAAATAAACGCACTGAAGACTTGATTCTCAGTATTACATAATTATCTCCTATGTTTCAGTGTGATGTAATTATCTTAATGTGTTGCAAAGCATAATCTCTGGTGGTCATGAGGCTGGATTGATGCCACTTATGTCATTAAGTCAAAATGCAGCCTATAGGATGAACTTGTATCTTGACTCAAATCTTCTTTGAGATAGAAAAGATTAAACAAGTGAGTACAAATTAGGAGTGTCTGCTACCACCAAGAAAAAAGGAGCCAAGGAGCAGAGCATGTCCTCAGGACCAAGTCTCTAAAAGAGAAAGACCGATTCCTAGCTGGCACCTTAATTTCAGACTTTAGTCTCTGAAACTATGACAGTTCCTGATATACATAAAAGTTAAGCCTTTTGTGGTATTTCTTGTTTTGCAGCACTAGATCACTTAAGGCAGTTTGTAATACAATATTTTCACATTTAGAAAGATAGGGGCAAGGTAAGAAAAACCATCCCTAAGCGTTTCACTAATAGTAATATTCCGTACCCAAAGACTATAATTTTTAACAATCACAGGTTCCCACCAAGCACACAAATTTTCCCTCTTCTTCTCAGTGACTCTAACACTGTACACATTCAGTTGCTTATGAATAGGGACTATTTTAATATATGGGTAATTAATAAGGTAATATACAGGGATGTTATTAAAGCTGCAAACATTGCCATGTAAACTAGGCTAATATGGCTTAACTTACTAAATTGATTTCTCTTCAAACCATTTAAATCTAGCTTCTTTCCACTTCCACAAAATGAATTCTGATATTCACAAGTGACCTTCCTGTCACCAAATAGAACCCAAATTCTTCAGTTATCAAACTTCAACGATATAAATGAACACGAATGAAGCCTTTCTTCTTGAAATTCACTTTTTCTTGGCCTTTATGGCCTGTTTCCTTATTTCCCTCATTTGTTCCTTCTTAATGTTCTTTCCAGTTCCTCTTCCTCCTTCAACCACAAACATTCAAAATTTTCAGGGATTCGTCTTCCTCTAACTCAATGATTCTCAACTTTCCTAATGCCACAACCTTTAAATACAATTGCTCACGTTGTCGTGATTCCCAACCATCAGAAATGTGTTTTCTGATGGTCTTAGGCGACCCCTGTTAAAGGGTCGTTCGATCCCCAAAGGGATCGTGACCCACAAATTGAGAACCACAGTTCCCGGTTCTTTCTCATTTATACTCTTTACTTTGGCAAGAAAGAAAACTCATCTAGCTTCATTAGTCTCAGGTTTAAGCTCCATATCCACACATTCAAAGTGCCAGTCAAATAGCAACTTTTATGACACGGAAGAGATCTACTGTGCATCACATCTCATGTTAAACTGGGAGCTTCAACTCTACGCTTAGTTCTCCAGACTCCCCATGTCCATGAAAAACACTACCACTCACCTAGCTGTGTCAATCAGAAACTCACACAGCTAGTTGCTTTTGTTACTCCCTTCTCATCCAAACAATCAACAGGACCTAGTAATCAGATACCTGCAAAATAGCCGTCAAATTTGTCTCTTTCTTTCTGATTCTGAATATCATCACCCAAGTTCGAGGCACCATCATGCACTGGTGCACCATGTCTATCCTAGCTAGTAGTCTCTCTGAATTTACTGTCATCTCTATCCACTTCCACACTGCAGGCTTATTTTATTTTGTTAATGCAGGTAAATCTGATCATGTTGAAAGTCTGCTGCCAACCTCTCCTGTCCATTGAAAAAGAAAAATACTGAATCCTCTATTAAGTAGCCTGCCTTTGCCTTTCTCTCATGTCTCATTGCTATTCACAATGTTCCTCTTTGCTTTCTGAGTTCTAGTCAAAATGGCCTTCTTTCAATTTCTGGAATTTACCACCAACACCCCCGCACCCACGCCCCATTTCAAGGTTCATTTTCAACTAAAAATCCCTACTCGAAACGTTGTTCAAACCAACTCATTGTTATGGTTATGTAGATAAAATACTTTATACTCATTAAATGGTGGCTACTATTCCTATTAGTGAGGCTACACATGGAAATTATCAATTAAAAGTCTTCATAAAAGGGAAGTAAAAAAATACTTATGAAATGCCTAGGGAAATGTTTAAATGGCCCAGTATATTTACAATAGGGGTAGTTCATCTTTATTAAGTCAAGAAAATGAGTAGCTATAACATAACTTATAAGTGTAATAAATATTACACTAACAAGGACAAAAAAGGCATGCACTAATATGAGAAGCAATATAAAATAGTACTTAACAGGGGAGGGTCTAGAGTTAGACTACCTGGGTTTGAATGCTGGTCTCACCATTTCTTTACTGTGAGAAATCGAGCATGCTATTTAAACTCCTAAATAACTTAAATTCTCATCTGTAAATGAGATTAATAGAATACACCTCAGAATAAAATGTTAAAGGAGATAATCCATGTAAAATAGTACTTAAGAATGAAGCCTAGTACAGTGGTTCTCAACCTATGGGTTGCAACCCCTTTGGGGGTCGAACGACCCTTTCACAGGGGTTGCCTGATACATAACAGCAGCAAAATTACAGTTATGAAGTAGCAACGAAAATAATTTTATGGGAAGAACTGTATTAAAGGATTGTGGCATTAGGAAGGTTGAGAACCACTGGTCTAGCAGCACAATGTAATATTCATTAATAAAAGAAACTATGAAAACAAATGATCAGCATCATTTATATATTGGTTATCCTTATAACCCAATGAATGGGCTATCGATGTCAAATGAGAATATCCCTAAGATGGATAATGGACAACAAACTTGGGAAAACATGAAACATGAGAACTACTGAACTAAATATATAAACTAGTAATGAAGCATCCAAGAATGTGCTTTGGAGTTTAAAGAATACATCTTTGGCATATAGTCCTGGAAGATCAGAAAGATCATTTATCAGGTTGAGAAGAACCCACATACTATGTATGAAATTACATTTTATAGAAAAACTATCTGAGATTAAAGTACAATCAAAGAAGCATAAATGATGAAACAAAAATAGGTGAGGTTATACATATTTGTTAAAACACGCTGGCACAAAGGCTCACAGAGCTCTAACCAATGAAGGATGCTGTGTTTATGAATAGTGAGAATTTACCATCCCATCACCTTTCAGTGTAAAATGGTTTTTTAGGTCTAGAATTGGAGGGCAAGGAGAAACCTCAACTCTTATATTTCAAACTTTGGAAACACTGGCAACGTTTAACTATCTTTGAAACGGATGGGTTGAGGGCTACTCCCTGGACTCTTACCTCCCCACCAGCAAAAGAAAAATGAAGGAGTTTTTCTGCTTCTTGGGTTTGGGCTCTCTTACAGAGTAGTAAAGTAATATAGTTACACTGTAATTCTTAAAGTGGTCTGTCTCGCTCTGGGATTCCAAAAGAGAAAATAGGAAATGAGAAGGGGAGCTATTTCTTGGCTTGCAGAGATTGTTTTGGGAGCAGGCAACACTACAGAATGGTCAGTGACCTCTGGTGGTACCGTCGGTAGGTGCTGTTCTGTTGGTTCTGATGTCATGACCCCACGTACAACACAACGAACCCCCGTCTGCCCCTGTGCCACCCTCACAAGTACTGTACTTGAACCCATTGTTGCAGTCTTTTCTCTAAAAATATTGCACCCCTATGATGAGACAAGAACGTGCGTGCTCACTTGCTGCCCTCAAGGCCATTCCGACTCGCAGCAACCACACAGGGCAGTTAGTGCTGTCTGTGCTGCTTCTGCACGTCTCCCCATTCTCCCGCAGGGCAGCTGCTGGTTTCAAACTGCTCACCTTGCTGCTAGAGGCCCAATGGGTAATCACTATGCCACCAGGGCGCAAGAACTTGCTGGCAACTCGCAAATTTCAACAAACTATTAAGTAAATTAATCCCCCAGATGAAGACATTTTTCATAAAGTCATGGTGCTTGTAAGCCAGGTCTAGGAATGAACTCTATAGTCTCTGGTGCTGTGGTGGTTATGCACAGAGCTGTGATCTGCCAGGTCAGCAATATGAAACCACAGTCACTTCACGGAAGACAGACGGGGGTCTCATAAATTCACAGGGGTAGTAAATTCGGTCATAGTGAACCTGTCCTGTAGGGTCACTATGAGTCTGAATCAACAAGATGACAGCGAGTTTGGTTTGGTTTTCTTTTGAGGAATTAATGCTGGGAGGCCTTTACGTGCTAGAAAAGATGTTTGAAAGCAGCATATCCATCTGCCTCAATTTATCCCAGTGCAGCCTAAATTGTAGAGCAGTGCTTTCCAAAGTGGGCAATATTGCTCCCAGAGGGTGCTGAATGACTAAGTGGCTGACAGACACCTACACTTTATCCTGGATTCTGTATGGGCTATTGTACAATTTTTTTTAATTGCCAGGAGGGCTCTAATTTTTATTTTTGCAAAAGGGGTGGCAGGCGTTCAAGTGTTTTTGCTAGATGTCTAAGGTAAAGCAAGCACACCTGATGTTTCTATCTATTCATGTAACAAAACCTCATGTTTTCCAGTGTCAGCACCTCTTCCAGGAAAATGCAAGTAGTAAAATATTTAGAGCCTAAGTTTTCTTGTTTATTTATTCATTAAAAACTTTTGGAAAAGTTCTGACAAATGTGTACACACTTAAAACCACCACTACACTCAAAAGAATATCTCTCTTTAATGCTTCTGTCATATGCCCTAACTCCCCACTCCATCCTCCATGCTCTTGCAGCTAACCAATAATCTGCTTTCTTTCCCAATTATTTACCTTAATTATTTTGATGCTTTTAAATATAAACAAAACTGAAAAATCAACGAGTCCCATACAGCCAAACTAGCAACATCAGGAAAATTTTGTCTCATCTCACCTGTTCCTTTCTTATTTTAATCAAGTAGACTTTATTAAAGAATAAGCCACAGGAAAAAAAAATCATAGCTCAATGAAATTTCAGAAAGTACATCTAGTGACGTAGCCAGCATCCATATCGAGAAATGAAAGTACTACCAGTGTCTCTGAAGTGTCTCTTTTGAAGCCACATCAGGTCACTAACCTCGCCAAGAAAAGCATCCACTCCTCAGACTTCCTACATTACAAACCAATTTCTTTTCAACTCTTTGTTGGAATGACTTAAACTCATATTTTAAAGTACAGGGTGTTTTAAGCAAATTCTCTGAATCAACTTACTACTGAAATGTTAACAAGCCCATAGGACAGAATACAAGTCATAAAGGTGCAGCTTGATAAATTTTCTCATGGTGAACACGTTATGTAAACCCTAAACCAAGAAATTCATGATGTGAATGCAGCAGAAGCACCTCACTTCTCTCCACTTGAAGCCACTCCCTTGATCTCTAGAACATAGTTTCTAAGCTTGTAAGAATGGAATCAAACAATAGGCATTTCTACCTGTTAAGTTTCTTTAACTATGTCTGAGTAAATGGGGTGGAGTCTAGCCTGTCAATCAGGTCACAGGCAATGAGGCCTGGATGTGGGCATGGCCTTCTCCTGAGGATTCCAAGAACTCCTTTCTTTCTCCCTGGAGGTGGGACCCATTCCTGTTGTCAAGGCACATGGAGACACACTAATGGAGCCTGAGCCCTGGAATTGGAGGAGACACGCAGAGACCCACAACAGTGCTAAGATGCTTCCACAGCCACTACAAGACTTTCCACCCACTGGCACGTGATCTTACTGCATTTAGCATCACTGCATGGCTGTGTGGATCTAAAGAGAAATTTATGGACTAGTTTTGGACATACGGGTTCATATCGGTCTTATGGATTTGATCTGGACTATTTCTTAATATACAACTGCTCTTTAATATTAAGTTTTCTCTTACACATATGAGTGTCAATGAATTTGTTTCTCTAGTCAACCCAGACTAATAGTCTGTACAGTTTGGTCATGATGTGATTTCCAGCAATACTCATTTTCATGACTTTTTGTTTTCTGTTACATGAATGCACCACAATTTATTCTTTTGTTTTTGTTTTTGTTTTTGTGGGCATCACTGCTCTCCGGTGGTGGGAATAGGAGGCCCAGCCCCACTGCTGGAATTGAACCTCCGACCCAGTGGGCCACAGTCCTGCGCACAACCACTACGCCACTGGGGCTCAGCCCCACAATTTATTCTGATGCTAGTGAAAATTCCTAAGATTTGGGCTAGTACTAACATGCTGTTTTAACATTTTCATACACATCTTTTGATGCAAGCACATGTGCGTATACCTATAGGACACTCAACAAAACAAAAAACTCGGGCTGAGCCCCGGTGGCGTAGTGGTTGTGCGGCCCACTGAGACGGAGGTTCAATTCCAACAGTGGGGCTGGGCCTCCTACTCCCACCACCGGAGAGCAGTGATGCCCAAACCAAAAAAAAAAAAAAACCGAAAAACTCATTACCATTAAGTCAATGTCAATTCATAGTGGCCCTATATGACAATGGATCTCACCCTTCCCAAATGTCGTCACCCTTTCATAGTGTGCTCCATGAACTCATGTTATGGTGACCGTCACCCCCCATCCCCCAAAAAAACCCATAAATTTTCATTGCTACTTCTTAACTGTTATTTTGATCCTGTTATGAATTGGATGACCCCTGTGAAAGGGTCGTTCAACCCCCAAAGGGGTCCAGACCCACGGGTTGAGAAACGCTGTGGCAGGGCAGGAATGGCTGGTGGTTTCCAACAGCAGACACTGTAGTTAGCAGTCCCAAACATGACAACTGTGCCACCAGAGGATACAACGGTAGGAATCAGAATGGCAGGTGTATTGTAAGGGTTTTATGTATTTCATACGGTTTATCAAACTGCATGTAGTGATTTAAAGACCTACCAGCAGGGCACAAGAGGTCTTCTAAACTTCACTGAAAATGGCTATTAAGGAAAAATTGCACGGTGACAATTTTTGGCACCCAAATAAGCCCATACTTGTTATAATATATCTGAACAGGATCTAGTTTGAGGGACTAAGAAAGCTAAAAGTTTGAGAGGGTTCCTGCAAGAGCAACATGAATTCTGCTAAAACTGACCTAGAGCAAACATTAAATTTCTGGTGAAGTTTGGTTGGAAGAACAGTAAAATCACTGATGCGTTATGAAAAGTTTATGGGGACAATGCCTCAACAAAACTAGCAGTTCACCAAAAAAAAAAAAAAAAAAAAAACTACTAGCAGTTCACATATGAATAACAAGTTTTAAGAAGGAACCAGAAAAAAACAAAAAAAAATTATAAAAAGAAGGAAACCAGATGATGATGAAGCAGCCCATCACACCAATTTTTGAGGAAAAAATTAATCTTGTTCACACCCTAACTAAAGAGATCTGATGCAGAAACACTATCCAATACCATAGCCTCCGAAATGCTGACATGAATTATTAAAGTTGAGCAAGCCTGCTCACTGGGTGCCAGAACAGCTTCAGATATTAAACCGAGAAGTGGTATTTTCTATGGAAATTTTAAACAAAAGGGGTCAAAGAACCTTAAACATCTCTTCAATGACTTGTGACAGGAAAAGAAGCATGACTTCACCAATACAACCTAGAATACAAAACACAACCAAAGCCATGGCTACAATGGCTACCATAATCACACAGGCTAGTGTGCTCCATCCATGTGGATTTTGTTGTTTCTGAGCTGGATGGCCCCTTGTTTACCTTCAAACCTTTAGAATCCCAGACGCTATATCTTTTGATAGCCGGGCACCATCAGCTTTCTTCACCAGTTTTGCTTATGAACACATTTGTCTTTAGTGATTGTATCAGGAAGGTGAGCATCATGGAATGCCAATTTAATAGAACAAAGTATTCTTGCATTGAGGAAGTATTTGAGTGGAGGCCCAATGTCCATCTGCTGCCTTAATACTAATCCTGTAAGTACATGTACGTAGATCTATTTCCCCATCATCATATATGCTATTTTATTATTCTTTTATTTTTTAGGCATCATTGCTCGCTGGTGGTGGGAGTAGGAGGCCCAGCCTTGCTGCTAGATTTGAACCTCCCACCCAGTGGGCCGCAGTCCTGCACACAACCCCTACGCCACCGGTGCTCAGTCGCTATTTTATTTTTTAATTCCGTTTTTCCATCAACTTTTGAAGACCCTATATATAAGCATTCCAATTGCTCTACATCCTTCTCAGCACTTCACACTACCTCTATTACTCATCTCAAGTCATTCTTAGATGTGTACAAATGGTATCGGATTGCAAGTCTAAGAAACATTTTCCAGGTCTCTCCTGGACCACCATCCTGCCCATTGGGAGGGAAGGGAAGGACTGCGGCCATTGCCAGATCTTCACGGTACAATTGCCAAGTGTGGTTAGGGCAAGTTTGCCCGGCCTCAGCTCAGGGCACGTGCAGAAATTGTCATTTCTAGATCTGGGTGTTGCCCAAGGAGAGAGGTGTGCTTCTTGGTCCATGTCTATAGGAGACCCAGTCACAGGGAGAATGTGACCAGCTTTATGATGGGATCTGAAATATGGGACAGTCTGGGATTTGTCGGGTTCATAGCCCAGAAATGCAGACAGACAGAGTACCTCACAGTTGATACAACCCCAAGCTCAGCAATTCTCAACCTGTGGGTCACAACCCTTTTGAGGGTCAAACAATCCTTTCCCAGGGGTAGCCTGATTCATAACAGTAGCAAAATGCAGTTATGAAGTGGCAATGAAAATTTATGGTTGGGGGTCACTACAACAATGAGGAGCTAGCTGTATTAAAGGGTGGCAGCACTAGGAAGGTTGAGAACCACTACCTAGACACAGTTCATTCTGCAGCGACTCACGGGAGTCCCCACTGCTGTGTCAGGTGCTCTTGTCAATTTAAGCATGCCTGGTGGTGTTGTGTTTACATGCTGGGCTGGGCTGTTATCTGCAAGGCCAGCAGTCCGAAAACACCATCCATTCCTTGGAATAAAGATGAGGTTTTCTATTCATGTAGAGTTACAGACATCGGGGCCAACCCCAATACCAACTACACGGACCACCCCACCCCACCCCTAACACACACACACACACACACACACACACACACACACACACCTTCCGACCAGAAGAAAATACATTTCAGAAGACAACACTGAAGTTGCAGCTCAGGGAGAAAGGCGATTCTGATAGGAGCAAATGAAGGGGGAAGGAGAGACAGGAGAACATCCTGGTCCACCAAGCTCAGAGGAGCCAATGGGCAGAGAACCATAGGGCTGGCCTCACTGTGAGACGTGGCATCCCTCACTGACCCCACCACACCAGTGCAAAACACTAAGGGTATGCAGCAGAGAGCAAGGAGAGCAAAGCAACAAAGTTCCCCACGAATACCAAAAATAGACTTTGGGTCCAGGGCATGGCACCCCATCAGACTGGACTGAAAAACACTCATAAAGGTCAACAGACAGACCTGGAACTATTTATAGACTTTTCTCTTTTTTTGCTGTTGGTTTTGTTGTTGCTATGTTTTGCTGTGCTTTGTTTTTGTTCTTATTATTGTTTCTGCATGTCTATCTAAATAAGCTGGATGAGATAAACAATTCAGAGAAAAAAACAGGACCACAGTTCCAGGGGGGTGGGGTGGGAGAGACACGGGAGCGGGTGGAATGCCAGCAAACCCAGGGACAAGGGAAGCGCAAGTGATCTAAGGCCAACGGCGAGGAGGTGTGAGGGCTTGATCAGGGGCAATGTAGCCAAGAGGAATTACCAAAACCCACACGAAGGCCGAATGTGATAGGGTACAAGAGGAGAGTAAAAAGAAATAGAAGATTCCTACTTCCACCAGGGCAGTGATGTCACACACACACACACACACACACACAAAAGAAACAGAAGAAAGAACTAGGAAGCAAAGGACGTTTATAGAGGTCTAAATAGAGGCATGTATATATGTAAATACATTTACCATATATACTCAAGTACAAACAGAACTGATTATCAGCTGAGGCACTAATTTTACCACAAAAACGGCATTTAAAAATGTGCTGAAGAGGAGCCCCAAGAATGGGTTTCGGACAAGGAAGGGCAGGCCCTGGAACCCTTTCAGGATCAGGGGTAAGAGTGTCATGGGGACCATCATCAGACCTGGAACTAACTAGGGTCTTTTTTCTTTCTCTCATCTTTGTCTCTTCCCTTTTCTTTCTTCAATGGTATGTTTTCTTGTTGTTCGAGCTACTGGATGGTCTGCCTAATTATATGAGTTGAACCATGGGAGGGAAGCCCAGGGAGAAAGCAATGGGGTCAATGGCCCTGGAAGGTAGAGGGGGGAGGAGGAGGTGGGGAGAAAGGGCTGGGGAGCAGGCAGCATCCTGGACATGGGAACAACTAGGGAAGTGAAACCAGCCTCTAGGAGGGGTTAGAGATCCTGTATGTATTAGAGCAACACCAAGATAGTGGAGAGAAAGCACTAAGAGGAGGAAGAAGAGGAGTAGTGATGGCAGGGCAGGAGGAGACAAAAGGAAACAGGAAAGCTCTAGGAAGCAAAGGCACAGATAGGGGGATTAACAGGGGTGTGCACTTCTGCAAACACATTAAATCCATAAGAAGTGGTAGTGCTTATGTACATATATTTATAAGGTAACACATTAAAGCTACAGATGGACTTGAGCCTCGGCTCATACTTCCCCTCAATACAAGAACATATTGTGCTAACAAATTGGCATTCTGTGATGCTCACCCTCTTCCCCCCCAGCCCCCATGATTGCAGAAGACAAAATGGGTGCATAAGCAGATGTGGTGAAGACAGAGGATGATGTCTGTTTATAAAAGATAACATGTCTGGGGTCTTAAGGGCTTGAAGTTAAACAAGTGACCATCCAACAGTGAAGGGACAAGCCCACATGGAAGAAGCACACCAGTTGGTGCAACCATGCGGTGCTGAGGCTGGGCGATGGACACCAGAAGATTCACAACAAACAGTAAACAAACAAAACTGCACTGGTGAGAATGGAGGGGGGTTGGGGCGGAGACTCAAGGCCCATCTATGGACAATGGAGCATCCCCCCACAGAGGGGTCACATGGAGGGGTGATTCAATGAGGGTGCAATAGAGCACAAGTGAGTCACGCAATCTGTTTCCTGGAGGCCTCCACCTCCCGCCCAACCCCATCACACCCTCAATGTCACTTCCCAAGCTAGACTAGACAGGAGCGTGTACATAGGTCATGGAATGCAAAAATAAGAATAGAGATACAGGGGCTGAGGCCCGGTGACCTAAGTGGGTGAGTGCGGGACTGCAGCTTGCAGGCTTGGCGGTTCAAATCCAGTGGTGGCTCTCAGGAGAAGCACTAGGTAGCGCCCACGACCACCAGAGACAATGATGCCCAAAACAAAACAAAACAAAAAAAGAATAGAGATACCAAAGGGTAGGGGGGAAGGGAGGAGGAGAAGAGGGAGCACCAGCTGCATTGAATACCACATAACCACACACCTCCAGTCAGGGGGAATAACAACAGAAACCAGAGGAGAAGGGAGACGGCAGTAAAAGTGAAATTTAAAAATAATTAATAATCTACAATCTATCAGGGGGCCACGAGAGTGGGGGGGGGCAGCTAATCCCAAGGGCTCGATGGAAAGAAAATGCCTAGAAAAGAACGATGAAATATATGCATTAATATGTCCAATACAACTGATATATAGTTTGTAACAAGAGTTATAAGAGTCCCCATTGTGAAAGCTCATGAATAAATTGACTCATTTTAATTTAAAATAATGTGCTGAAAAACTTGGCTTATATATGAGTATATACTAAAGTGACTAGACGTCCTGCTTTTGAAGGGACAGTCCTGATTTTAAACAATTTTCCCCTGCAACAAGCAGCGTTTTTAAAAAGTTACGATTTTGGAAAGAATGCACAAGCTAGGGAATGGCAGGACCGACATGATTGATCGCTGAAGACAAAATGTGTGCATAAGCAAATGTAAAGAAAGCTGATGGTGCCCAGCTATCAAAAGATAAAGCGCAAAAAAAAAAAAAAAAAGATAAAGCATCTAGGGTCTTAAAGGCTTAAAGATAAACAAGTGGCCATCTAGCTAGGAAGCAAAAAGTCCACATAGAAGAAGCACACCAGCCTGTGTAATTATGAGGTACCAATGTGATCAGGTATCAGGTATCAAAGACCCAGAACAAAAAATCTTATCGATGTAAATGAGGGGGAGTACAGAGTGGAGACCCAAAGCCCATCTGTAGACAATTGGACATTCCCTTTCAGGAGTCAGAAGGAAGAGATGTGCCAATAACGAGAGTAGTGATATCAAGAGGGGAAGTGGAAGGTGGGGGGTAGAAAGGGGGAACTGATCACAGTGATCTACATATAAGCCCCTCCCAGGAGGACAGACAACAGAAAAGTAGATGAAGAGAGACAATGGGTCAGTGTAAGGCACGAATAAAATAATAATTTATAAACTATCAAGGGTTTGTGAGAGAGGGAGAGGGTGCAGGAGGGAAAAAATGAGTAGCTGATACCAAGTGCTCAAGTAGAAAGAAAATGTTTTGTAAATGATGATGGCAACATATATACAAATGTGCTTGACACATGGATATATATATATATGGATTGTGATAAAAGCTTTAAGAGTCTCCAATAAAATAATTATTAAAAAAGAAACATTTTCCTGATGACTAATGAAGCTTGGTAACTTTTCATGTTTTCATGAATACTGGCCATTTACTTATCACTGTTAACACAGTGTCCTCGTTTTTTGTTCCTTTTTTTATTCGTTTTTATTTCCCTTAACAGATTTATAGGAATTCTGTATATATCTGTCATGATTAGGCTTCCACATTCTTTTTTTTTTTTTTTTGGGTGGGCATCACTGCCTCTGGTGGTCGTGGGCGCTACCCTGGTGCCGCTGGATTTGAACTGCTAAGCCTGCAGGCTGCAGTCCCACACTCAACCACTTACACCATCGGGGCTCAGCCCGGCTTCCACATTCTTAATGAAGTCTTGGTCTTTGATAATCGGATGGCTTTAATGTTAACGTAATCCAATGAATCAAAATTTACCACTATGATTAGCACCTTATTTGAGAAATTTCCCAACACTAATGTCATTAAATTATTACAAGCTCTCTTATAGAGGTTTTATTATTTTACCTATGACATTTAAATCTATAATCTATTCAGATTAAATTTTTAGCATGGTCTAAGTAAGAGTCAAGAGTATTATTTCTCATAACTTCACCAATGATTATTAACAAGATTATCTGTTCTATACCACATTAAAACATCGTCTTTGTCATACATGAATCTAAGGTCTGTTTCTGGACTCTGTAGTATGCTCCCTTAGTTGATCTACTCCTGTGCCAACAAAACACTATCTCAAATTATTACAGCTTTTTACGTTTCGGTCTCCAGAACTGTAAACCTGCTAGCTTAAGAGAGACTTGGCTACTCGACTGAGTCCTTGTCCACTAAGTTTTAAATCCATTTGAAAATTCACCCCTACTTCGCATCTCTCTTATCTTACCCACATTCCCCCCACCCTCCACCTCCACCCCCCGACACACATAGCTTTTCCTGGGATACTAATTGGAATGCCATTAAATCTATGAATTCGGTGTAGATGCTACAATAGTTTTCTAATTAATGAACAAATTATGTCCCTCCATTTATTTTTTGTTTACAAGGCTTAAGCATATTTCATGAGATCTCTTTGATTCTGCCCATGAAAGTATTAATAGGTACCCATTAAGAAACATTAAATCTTCTAATACACCCCAGGCTTTATCATTATGTAAATAAGTCCTCTCCAATACTGCCTGTTGCCTAAAAATCTCTCATCTGCTACTAGTTTAATTACATTTGCTGTTTATTGATGCTCACGTTTACATTGTGTTTTCATATAGTTTCTCAAACTTAATGGAACTCATATCTACAGGGCTTTCAAACGGTTATTGGATAATGGGTTCTTTGAAGAACCAGATGATGCCTGGCTACCACTACCTACCAGATGCTCTGAAAACTATCACATTAGAAAGTCCTAGAGAGTGTGGGTGAAAATGTAGTACAACACCCCAAATCACAAGAGACCAAACTTTCTGGTCAGACAGGGACAGCTGGGACCCCATAATTATGACCCTTAGGCACCCTTCAGGTCTAGAACTGAACTCGCCCTCATGTTAGAATAATCAACTATTTAACATCAAAGGGCAACAGTTATCCAAAGAGAGAATGCAGAGGGGTTAGGAAAAGAGAGATGGAAGCAGGAAAACACAAGAGAAAGTAGGGTAAGTGATGGCACACTGAGGAGTGTGAAATGAATGAGCTGAAAGAAAAGGTATATGAACTGCTGAAATTAAGACTGATGATCCGCTCTGTACACTGTCACCTAATTCAGAATAAAAGGAAAAGAGATATTGGAATTTCCCCACAATTTTTAAAAAGCCTCTGGTTTAAGGTCAATTTCTTACACAGAGATGTAATAGGACTTTTATAGTGAATGGAGTGTCTAGGCTACTCAATGTGCTTTCTAATATAGTTTTGATTTAAATCTGGTACATTACTATTTATGTTGCTTGTCCCTTCTGTTCTTTGTTCCTTTTCTTGTTTGCTTATGATCCAGTACCTTCAATTTTTCCTTTTTTTTTTTTTAAACCCAGTGTGATCTTGTTGGGGTCAATTTCTTTTTTTCCTCCCCCCAATGACTTTATTGGGAGCTTTTACAGCTCTTATAACATTCCATACATCATTTGTATCAAACATATTTGTACACATGTTGCCATCTTCATTTCCAAATATTTTCTTCTTGAGCCCTTGGTATAAGTTCCTCTTTCCCCCCTCCCATCTTTTTTAAAAAAATCATTTTATTGGGGGTGGGTTCAATTTCTTACTACTCTTTATGATTCCACAGAAATGACTTACTATATGCTAATAAAGTAGGACTTTTTTTTTCCCCATGTAGGAGAAGCATGTTACTACTCAACTTCAACTCTAAGGTTGATAGTCCTGAAAGCTCCTTTTTTTTTTTTTTTTGAAAGCTCCTTTTTCAATGTAGCATATGATGGGTGTATTCCTGCTCCTATAGGAATGAGAACAGACATTTCCATATGCGATATGGAATATCCATATGCAAATTAAGGTAGTACTTTTACCACTTCCATGTCAAACTAGGGCTGGGCCCTAGAACAGCAATTCCATTTACCTGTCTCACAACTCCTTTTACTATTATGCATTTTTTATGCTACATAATTAAAGCCTCCTTACATTGCTTGATATGTGAATATTCACCTATATTATTATCTGCCATTCAGCATTTCTTCTTGCATTTCTCTTTCTGTATGGGATCATTTGCCTTCAGTCTAGAGAACTTGTTTTTCTTAGTGTGGGACAGTAAATTTACTTTGATTTAACTTTTATTTCTGATGGGCAGTTTCCCTAGGTACAGAATTCTAGGTACGTTCTCTGCATTTTAAAGATGCCATCCTACTTTCTTCTGACTTCTAGTCTAAGAAGCAGCAGTCTTATTCTTGCAGTTCATTTGCAAGTACGTTGTCTTCACCTCAACCCAGTCTTTAAGATTTTAAGAACTCCTGTACTAATTGGGGGGAAAGAAAATTAATTCAAATAATTTTTTATGCTCTATGACTCAGGTGGCGAATCCTACTTGAGAAAGTATCATATATCTTTTCCTGAATTTTTACTATTTTCTCTGTGAAATTTCCTATTGTTGTCTTCCAGTTCACTTCAAGTCTTCTCATCTATAATCTCTATTCTTCAACCAAACCTATGTTATTTATATTAGTTATTATATTTGAAGTTCCAGAATTTCCATTTGCTTCTCTCTCTTTTTTTTTTTTTTTTTGGCATCGCTGCTCTCCGATGGTGGGAGTAGGAGGCCCAGCCCCACTGCTAGAATTGAACCTCCGTCCCAGTGGGCCGCAGTCCCGCGCACAACCACTACGCCACCGGGGCTCAGCCTTTGCTTCTCTTTTTATAGACTGTAATTCTATGATGAAATTTTCTAAGTTTCTATTCTTTATAAAGCTTATTTATTACTTCAGATTTTAGAGTCATTCTCTGACAATTCTTTTACCAAAATCACCTGTGAGCTTTTTTAAAGTGAGTATTTTTTCCTTAAGTTTTCTGTCATTCAGTTCTGTCTCTTGGCATGTGATGCCAGTTGGATGAATGCAAAACACTGTGTAAAAATGAAAGACACTCTGGATGATGCTAATTTTTAGAGACATTCTTCTGATCCTGTGTCCTTCGAAATAGGTAGAGACTGATGACCTAAATACTAAAATGAATTAAACTGACTTGATGCTGAGCTATATATTATAGCAAATCTTAAATTCTGAGCCTTTCAAAATAATGATAATAATATTGTCCCTTTCTCCTATTTTCCTCAATACTCCCAAAAACATCTTTTTAAAGGAAAAACTGCTACACTACTGTTTAGTCAGTAGGCCCAACATAGTCTTCAGTTTCTTTTGTATTGCTCCATAAGGTGAGCAGTGCCTGGGGTCTAAAACCCTTGGCCATCTAGGATAAAACAATGTCTTCATTCTCCTAGAGCCAGGGAGAAAGGCTCAGGGACTGGGGAAGGAGCTCAACTGCCTCCTTTGTCACACCAGAAGAACTGCACAATACCTGGCTATCATCATTGAATGTTTTGATCAAAGACAAAATAGACATCCTGATCAGATGGGAGAAAATATGATAACATTTCTAACTTCATAGAAGATACAGACTTACTACAAGCTGGAAGAACCTCAGAATCAGCTGCTCTGAGACAAGTTTAAAACTTTGAACCAAAAAACATTCCCTGGATCATCTCCAAACTACACAGCAATGTAGTTGAATTAGTCAAGAAGACCCACTTGGAGCACTGTGCTCTTCTAAAGAACCACCTGCATCAGGCCACAGACGCTAACGCAGAGAAGAGTAGCTAACGGGACAGTGACTACTGAGTAGATGTTAGGATAGATGAGAATGATATAACATGATGAGTATAATAAATGCCTTTGCCGTGTATATGCAGAAATAGTTAATGGGTGTAAGATCTGCTGAATATATTTTTCTCACACACACCTCAAACCCTGTAGTCCCAGAAGTCCAATAACTACCACCTCAACAACCTTGCACTCATTGGTTTGTCCTTTCATTCAATTTCACCTTCTGAATGCTGCTATTTTTGTGTGTCTCTTAGTGTCTTTTTTATACTTTAGGTCACTGACTAGCAAATTTTCCTTCGGACTAGCAAAAAAATTTTATAGCAAATAAGTACTATTTGGTACCAAATACAATAATATTTTAATGATAAAATCTCACACAACATACTTCAATAGCATGAAGTTTCTAATTAGACTGTCTAATGCAGCGGTTCTCAACCTGAAAGTCACGACCCCTTTAGGGGTTGAATGATCCTTTCACAGGGTTTGCCTGGCTCCTAACAGTAGCACAATTACAATTATGAAGTAGCAACGTAAATAATTTTATGCTTAGGGGTCACCACACCATGAGGAACTTCCTAATAAGGAACATTAGGAAGGTTGAGAACCACTGGTCTAATGTGAAAATGATGGTTATTGTGCTAAGTTAATACACAATATAGCATTTAAAAAATGATCTACATATAACTCCCTCCCTGAGGAACGGACAACAGAAAAGTAGATGAAGGAAGAAGTCGGACAGTATAAGACATGACAAAATAATAATAATTTATAAATTACCAAGGGTTCAGGAGGGAGAGGTGGCGGGGAGACAGAGGAAAAAATGAGGAGCTCATACCAAGGGCTCAAGTAGAAAGCAAATGTTTTGAGAATGATGATGGCAACAAATGTACAAATATGCTTGATACAATGGATGTATGTATGGATTGTGATAAGAGTTGTATGGGCTCACAATAAAAAAAATTTTTTGGTTAAAATTATTTTTAAAGGAAAAAAAATGTTAAAAACAAACCATGAACCTGTCATACAATTTTTAATCTAATGCTATGCTAAAATTATTTTCCAAAGAATTTATTTTTCATAAGTTAAATTCTTTAAGTATTTCAGTATTATAGAACATTAATGGATAGTAAATAATACAACTTAACTAATTGCTAAATAGATATAAGAGTTATCTACTGATCATAAACAGCATATTTATATAAAAAAATGAAAGATGTTGTCTTGAAAATATACATCAATCAATCCATAATAAGTTCATCAGGAAAAGAATACTTTAAAAGACGTACTCAGGATCTGTAAAGAATTCTCAACACTAAAACAAAACAAAACGCTCTAATTTAAAGTGAGCACGAGGCAAAGAGGTATTTAACCAATTCTGCCTGTATTCATCTATCAAAAGGGTGTTCACTCAAAAGTAAACACATGGAAAATAACATTTAAAGATGATAAATTAGCTGAGCCCCGGTGTTATAGTGGTTGTGCGTAGGACTGTGGCCCACTGGGTTGGAGGTTCAAATCCAGCAGCAGCTCTCCAGGAGAGCTCCCACCACCAGAGGGCAGTGATGCCCAAAAAAACAAAACAAAAAAGATGATAAATAACTAGGGAAACATAAATTAACAATAAATCTAAGTTGCCTATTAGATTTGGTAAAAAAATTTTTTTTTAATCAAACAATTCCAAGTATTGTAGAGGATGCAGAGAAACTCAAACACTCTCCTTATCCTGGTGAGATTTCAAAATTCACTTTTTATGAAACAGTTGGGGGGGTTGATATTAAAGTTACAAATACACTTACCATAAAATCCAAACCAAACCCATGGCTGTTGAATTGATTCTGACTCAAAGCAACCCTATGTTGTTGCTGTTAGCACAGAGTTGCTTCCAACACATAATGACTTTATGTACAACAGAACTAAACACTGCACGGCCTGCATCACAGCACGGCCTCGCCACTGCTACTGGGCTTGATCTCACCGTTATAGTCACTGTGTGAATTCATTGCAAGGTGACCTTCTACTTTACCAGCAGAACTTCGTTCTCTGGTGATTAGTCCCTACTGATAACATGTCCAAAATACGCAAGGGGAAGTCTTGTCACCCATGCTTCTAGAAGCATCTTGGCTTTGCTTCTTCCAACACAGATGTGTTTGTTTTTCTAGCAGCCCGTGGTAGATTCAACATTCTTCAACACCAACATAAATCAAATGCGTCAATTCTTGCTCACTCTTCCTTATTTACTGCCCAGCATTCATAGGTATATAAGGTGATTGACAATGCCATGGCTTGGGCTCATATTTTTGCTCTTTAATACTTTAAAGAGTCTTTTTTTTAAATTTCAGGAGAAAGCACGAATGTAGTCCCCCACTGCCACAAATTATGCAGTTGAGTTTACCACATTTGGGGATATCGCAGGGGTCAGCACACCCACAGTGCAATGAATGAGCCTCAATCTGGAAAAATCACCTCCTTGAAGATGGTACTTCCTCTGCCAAGTAGTATCGCTTTAAAGAGTCTCGTCTAGCATATATGCCAAATACAGTACAGATTTCTTGACTATTGTTTCCATGAGTGGTAATTTTTACAAGTGGAACAAAAAACTATGTTCACATAAAAAGTTGTGCAAGAATTTTTAGAGCAAATGCTTTTGTTTTATTAATAATAAACAAACTGTGGGATAGCTATTCAATAGGACATTCCTCAAAAACTGAAGGGAAAAAGTCAGTGATTCATGTAACAGCTGTTTAAGCTACCGATCCATTATGCTAAGTGGATGAGGCCAGAATCAAAGATGCACTCTGTATAATGAAAGTTACATAATATTCTAGACAGACAGAAACCACATCAGTGTTTACCACCAGCTGAAGTTGGTGTAGAGGAAAGTGACAGAATTGTCCTAAATCTTAATTGTGGTGGTGGTGATCTGCCTGTATGCATCCATCAAAAAGGTGTTCACTCAAAAAGGGCAAATATAGTATATGCAAATTGTACTTTAACTCAAAATAATTTGAAAGAAAAAGAAATATGAAATCAGCAAAATGTATTTCCCTTACAATGGAGAAATAATGAAAATGAAATCTACATGCATACTTATACTAAACATTAAGAAACCCTCAGCTATTTTATACATCACACTTAGTATACCTTCTCACAAAAGATCAAAACAATGCGATTCATGAGTGATATTGGAACTTGCTGAAGCTCTCGTCTGACTACTTTGATTATGAATGAAAAGAGGAGGAGGAAGTATCAGAAGTTATGCAAAGGAGAGGTATGAAACACTTGTCTGGGAGAAAGGCTTGCAAACAAGCATGTTCTGTAAAGGATCAGAGAGCAGATATTTTAGGTTGCTGATAGCATCTCTCACTACTCAACTCAGCTGTCATAGGGAGAAGAGTCACAGGGACCTTTAGTTTTAGACCCCATAAAGATAGCGAGAAAGAGAATGGAGCATTAAGGGCCCACTACAGCATGTCTTTCAATTTAATTCCAATAGTGAGGTACATGGATAGACTCAATGTAATTTAGCCACATGAGTACTATTTATGAGAGCAACAGAGTATGCATAAGTGATTACAATAAACAACCACAGATTTAAACTGGAAAAAAGTGAAATATGAGAAAACTGAGAGATTATGAAAATGAGGGAGAATCAATTAGACTGTCAGTCTTAATTGTGACAAAGGAGTGCTGAACCTAAGAAAACAATAGCAGGAGCTAAAACTGGAGGCTATGTGCCGAGAAACTGAAATTAATACAGAAATAAAAATCATGGAGAAAATTAAGTGTAGTGACAACTAGGCTAGGGTTTGGTCAGAGAAAGACAGAATCAATGATGGGATCACTGACAAATCTCTAGGAATGAAAAGGCTAGGGAAGTCAAAGGATAATCTTTGACAGGGATCAGTGTACGTTTTCTATAAAGTAATCAGATAATACTAGAGATTTGGTGGGTCAAAAAGCAAGCAAAATTCAAGGATATTATCTACATACTAATATAACAAGAAACTATTTTGAACATTTTTAATAAATCAAATTCAAAATATAATAACTGAGCATGATTTTATTGTGTGTATACTACCGAGAGGAATGCCTGAGTGCTACAAAAGTGTGGCTGCTAACTACAGTGAAGCTAAAAGTTAACTAGAGGAGGCTTGGACGGAGGACCTGACAATTTACTTGCAGAAATTAAGCCACTGAAACTAAGCCACCTGCCTGACTACTCTGCTCTGACACACACAGCACCAGAGTTGTCAAGAATTGGAGGAGATCAATGGTTTTGACTCATGAGAAGGCAGTGATTCTTTTTATTTATCATGAATGGAGTGGGGTATGTGTGTCACATTTCAAACTATGATCTGTACATTCAACAGTTCAAACCACTCATCAACCCCCTTCAGCTCCATCCCAACCCACATGCCACTCCCAATCCTCTTTTCCTTTTTGTGGGTCTCTGTCCTCCTTAACTCCCAATTCTGGCCCTGTCAACCTTCTAGGCCATTGGCTCATCGTCCCAGGTTGGCCTTTCTTCCCATGGGAACTTCTGAAGTCTATTCTCTTTGGTATGCCAATCTTTGTCTTGGTAGATGTTTCTCTTTATAACACTTTTCCAGGGGTCCTTTTTAATGTGGAGGAGAATTAACATGTGCTTAGCTGGAGTTCAAAGGTAGGTTACCTCCCTATTATCAAGATTAATTACAAATGTTTAATGCTGATCTGTATTAGAGGTTAAGTATTTTATCTCTAATCTTTTCACAAAATATTATCAGTCAGCCCATGAAAATATTATTTTAATTAAGCAATACCCATTACTTAAAAGGCCTCTATAGAACTGCTGTATTTTTCTCTTATTTGCCTTTTAGCACGTCACTTTATAAATTATTCACTTATTATTAGAGGTTCTTCAATTATAGTTAAATACATTTTAATATAATTATGTAGATATTCCCTCTAGACTTGTATGCAAACCCCAAAACTCGACTGCAACTAGTGACTGGAGCTTAGAAACTATATATCCACCACAAACTGAGGTGGGACTGGAATCTAAATTCTTGATCCAATCGCTGATGGTGTATATTAAGCAGTTCTTTGTGATTTAACAATTCGAGGGAATGGCAGGAGCTCCAGGGACCCCCGGTGAAGCATTTGGCAACTAACTGGAAGGTCGGCAACACAAATCCACCAGTGGCTCGTGGGGGAGACAACCTTGTGATCTGTCCCTGTAGATATTACAGCCTACAAACCCCCGGGGCAGTTGTCATATAGGGCTGTCATACAGTTGAATCCTACTCAAAGGCACACAACAATAATTATCAAAATGATTTTGCCTTAGAAACACTGCTCCTCTTACATTTTTAAGATAACGTCATAAAAGCTCAGTATCAAGCCTTTGGCACAAGCTAGCTTTCGAAGGCATTCAGTGCTTAGCAGTGGCTAAAGTGGTTGTTTTCATTCTGAATGTTCATCCTAGTTTTGTCCTCAGGAGCTATGTTTTACAGTGTGGGAACTGCGCCCAGACTAAGCACCCCACACCAGGACGCAACACAAGGGAGCGCGGCAGAGCACAGAAATGAAGTCCCCGAGGAATCCCGAAGAGAGGCTTCAGACTCATGGCGCAGGGTTTGACTCCGCATCAGACTCAATTGGGAAACATGTTTAAGGATCATCAGACAGACCTGGAACTAGCTAGAAATGGTTTTCTTGTTTTCTTCTTTTTTCCCTTTCTTTTTCATGTCTATCTATATATGATAGGCAGGATAAACAATACCAGTAGAAAACAATGGACGGGTGGTTCTGGGAGGGCACAGGACAGGAGAAAGTGGGCAAAGGGAGTGGGGAGCCAACAAACCCAGGGACAAGGGAACACCAAGAGATCTAAAATTGATGGCGAGGAGGGTATAAAATGCCTGGTGGGGTTTGATCAAGTGCAATGTAGCTGAGAGGAACAGAGAGCGGGATGAAGAGAGCACGTGAGACTGGGACAGGAAGAAAGTAAAAGTAAATAGTCACTGTGGATTTAATTTGCAATTTCCTAAATAGTGTGGTTAAAAAAAAAAGTGAAGAGTAAAGAACTAGGAGGTAAAAGACATTTATAAAGCTATAAACATATCTATCTATATATGTTTATATATAAAGATATATAAACATAGAGTTTTTAAAATAATTTTATTGGGGGCTCTTATAGCTATTATAACATTCAATACGTCATCCATATCAAGCACATCTGCACACATGTTGCCATATTCATTTCCAAACATTTTCGACTTGAGCCCTTAGTATAAGCTCCTCTTCCCCTCCCCCCTCTTTTTTTAATGAATCATTTTATGGGGTACTCATATACCTCCCCATACAATCCATACAGACATCAATTGTATGCAGGCCTCGTTTGCACACTTGTTGCCATCATCACTCTCAAAACATCCTCCCCGTTCACCTAGGCCCCCAGTTCCAGCTCCCCATATTTCGGTCCCCTCCCCCCATGAACAGTTACCATTGCTGACCCAAGGCCTTTCAGGGTCAACAATGGAGAAACAGGGTCAGGATTATACCCTGTCTGACACAACCACCCCAGGGAAAAACACTAAGGGTGTGCAACAGAGCGTGGAGCTCCAGATGGAGTGACGGATAAACCTTGGGATCAGGGAGTGGCATCCCATCTGACTCAACCGGGGGACACTCCTGGAGGTCAGTGAGCAGACCTTGAATTATTTACAGGTTTTTATATTATTATTATTATCATTATTATTTTTTACATATATATATAGGACATTGGGGTTTTTTGTTGTTGATATCATTGCTTTATTTTCTTTGGTTGCTTCATTTTAGGTAGCCTTTTTTTGGTACATATTATTACCTTTGCAGATCTATCTAAATAAGATAGGCTGAATGAACAGTCTGGAGACGAAAACGAGGGGACTGATGGTTCCGGGATGGGGACCATGGGAGAAGGGGAGAAGGGGGAAAGGAAATGGGGAGGTCTATGTACATTTACTTATGTTAAGTATCAAGGTGGCAGACAGCCACCTCTACAATCAAGTCCTCCTCAATGCAAGAACACTTTATTCTAACAACCTGGCATTCTATGATGCTCACCTTCCCAACTCAATTGATGAAGACAAAATGGGTACATAAGCAAATGTGGTGAAGAAAGCTGATGGTGCCCAGCTATTACAAGTGTCTGGAGTCTTAAAGGCTTGAAGTTAAGTAAAAGTCCATCTAGTAGAGAAGCAAGAAGTCCACATGGAAGAAACCCACCAACCCAGTGATAATGAGGTGTGAGCAGGATCAGGTATCAGGCATCAGAAGATCCAAATCAACCAACCATTTTGACGCCAACGTGGGAGGGTGGTGATGGAGACCGAAGGACCATCTGCGGACAATTGGACATCACTTCACACAGAAAGGTCACAAGGAAGGGACGAGCCAGGGTGCAGTAGGGCACCAACAAATCACACTACAACAAAACCGTGGGTGAAGGGAAACAGTGGACAGTGTAAGATATGAAAATAACAATAATTTATAATTTATCCAGGGCTCATGAAAGTGAAGAAGTGGAAGAAGAGGGGGAGAAGCTGATACCAAGGTATCAACTAGAAAGAAAACTTTTTGAGAATGATGATAACATATGTATAAATGTACTTGAAATTGATATATAGTTATTAAGAGCTGAGAGTCCCCCAATAAAATGATTAAAAAAAGAAAAGCTGTGTTAGTGAGTGAACTGTGTCTCCCCAATACATGATGCAAACCTAACCTCTATGGGGTTAAATCCTAACCTCTATCATACCATTTGGGAATAGAAGGTCTTTGTTATAGAATTTGTAGAAGCTATGTCTTAACTTCTTTGGGGATGAAACAGAATAAACAAGCAAGATAAGGGAAGAGGGAAGTCAAGCCACATAAAGAACACTAGGAAGAGAAGCTAAGTAAAGATAAGGACCTTCCTCGGGACCTGCGACAGAGAGAAAGCTGTCCCCTCGAGCTGGCACCCTGCCTTTGAGCTTCTCACTGCCTAAACTGTGAGAACATCAGTCAAGGCTGGTAGTTCTGTGACATAGCATCACTCAGGACTACACCCAAGTTCCCAGAAAACCTTGACCTCTACTAAGAGAGCAAAACTGCCATCTAGGCAGTGCAATCGGGACAGTCAACCACTGACAAAGGAAGTCTGGTGATGCCAAGATTAAAATCCTTGGCGCAGAAGCCAAAGGTCAGAAATTCGAACCCACCAGGCGCAGTCAGCTCCCTTAACGATCACAGCTGTGGAAACCCCAAGGGGCAGCTCTGCTCTGCCCCACAGGGCTGCTTGGGAATCAATGCAAGCACAGTGGGTTAGGTCAATCTGACACAAACTCACAGAACCGACAACGAGAGAGTTTAGTACAGTGAATCAAGTTCATCGGTGACGTTATGGGTTCACTCAAATACCTTCAGCAGAGTACTGCTCAATAATACCAGGAATAACCACAAGCGCTGAACAGCCTATTTTCACAGTCTTTGAAAATTATTCTTACTGAGCCTTTTTCTGCTCACGTGTAGTTTTACTGCCACCACCTATATATAACACGTTGTAGCAGATCCCACTTCAGGTAAAACTGAAAGCGTAATTCTCAGTTTCTTTGAAAATATGCTCACCAAGAGTTGCCCCACACAGGTTATTCAGAAACTACTTATGTACTTTAAACTCTTCAAACTGGCTGCTCTCATAAACAACTGAGTAGTAGCCACAAACTCACCAAACTTAGTGCTGACTCCCTGTGACCTCCCTTTGGGTTCCCAAGACTGCACCTATTCAGGAGGCTGGAAAGCTCAGTCTTGTCCCGAGGAGTGAGCTGCTGGCGGTTTTGAACTGCTGACAGTCAGGACTGCACCTGACGCACAGCCATTGCACCAGCAGGGCTTCTCGAGAAGTGCCACTAACATCGAAGGACTCATCAACAGCCAAGAATAAGCATTTTTAACCCTTTCCCTTCTTTTGTTAATGTCCCATCCCACGCTACCAAAGTATATATTAATGTATCCAAGCACATAATCAAAGTCACATCGAGCACTGAATAAGATCTGCTAAACAAACAAGCTAATCAATAAAATTAACAAGGCTAGGTCGAGTGTACAATTTACATATAGTAAAAGAAGAGATAGTATCTTGGAATAAATTTAAGCAGGAAAGTGAACTATATATGACAAACTAAAACATTACGAAAAAGTAGTTAAAGAAGATCTAAATAAATGAAAGGACATGCATGTTTGTGGATTGAAAGACTTGGTATAGTTAAGATTTCAATACTACTCAAAGTAATCTGTAAATTCAATGTAATCTCCCATCACAATTCCAACATTTTTTTTGCAGAAATAAAAAAGTCAACCTTCTACAAATACATGGAAGGGCAAATGACCCCAAACAGTCTTGAGGAATTAAACTAGGAGGATGCACCATTTTCTGATTTCAAATCACAGATCCAACTGTAAAGTCACAATAACTAAAATACTGTGGTATTGGTATAATAGACATGTAAACCAAGGCATTAGATTGAGAGTCCAGAAATAAATCCGAACATCTACAGTCAACTGATTTTCAACCAGGGTGCTAAGTCTATTCAATGAGGGAAGAGTCTTTTCAAAAATTAGGGTTGGGAAAATTGGATCTCCACATGCAAAGGAATGAACTGGATCCATGTTATCTCACACCATACACAAAACCAAAAACAACATATTTGGTGAGGTTATGAAAAAACTGAAATCTTCACCCACTCCTTGATGGAACATAAAATGATACTGTCACTGTAGAAAACGTAGTTTCTGAAAAACTTGAACGCAGGACTACGATCTGATCCAGCAATGCCAATTCTCAGTATAAACTAAGAAGTGAAAGCTGGAATGAAAACAGAAACTTGTGCCCCATCATTCCTTGCAGTACCTCTCATGATAGTCAACCGGGAGAAAACATCTAAAACGGACAAGCGAAAAGTGACATACATATGCGATGGACTCTAAGAGAAATGAGCTTGTGATCCAGTCTACAAAATAAATGAAACTTGAAAATAAGCTGAGCAAAATAAGTCAGTTACTGAAGAACAAATATAATATGATCACATTTAGATGAAATAAGCAAATATAAAGAAACTACAAGATATGACTAGTGAATAACAGCAGTGAGGAGGAAGGGAGTGGAGGTGTTTTAGTTTGGGGTTGGGGGGGCACTGAGTCTATGTTTACCAGATTGGATTATCAGCAAAAGCATGGCAAGAACGGTTACATCACTTGAAGAATGTAATAAATGCCAGTGAATTATGTATGCAGGAATTGTTAAAATGGTGTTTGTTTTACTGTGTGTATTTTCACCACAAACCTAAAAAATGATAAATGATGAAAAAATTAATGAGGAAAGTTTCCATTAAAATAGAACAATTGCTTAAATCAAACTTGCTTGTAGTCCTCTGTTGCACACCATGTCAGAAGCACTTTGAGAACTTGTAGAAAATGGAAAATCTAAGATACATGCTTTTAAAGAAATTTGAGCAAAAATGTTCAAGGTAGTTTTATTCACAATAGCTGAAAATTCAAATGCTCGTCAAATGTATAAATTTTTGTGCTTTCATACCAGATATTGTACATAGCAACAAACAGAATAGAACTGTGATGCATACAGCTGAACCTCACAAACTAAGTGGGGGAAAAGGTGAAAGCCAATCAGAACGTATCAAGTGAATATACTTATTTTAATGTAATTTAGAAAATAACAGAACCACGCCAGTGGTCTGCAGGTGAGATGAGATAAACTGGTAAGAAACAAAAGAAAACTTTCTGGGGAAAATAAAAATTTCTATGTCACAACCAGAATATGGTTTTGCTGATTTCAACGTATGTCAACGTAGTTAAAATATAACACCCACGTCCACACACACAAAACCCTCAGTGGTGGGAGAAGGTAGTGGGTATGATAGAAAAAGTAAAATGCATATAGAATCTGAGGTATATTCCCGAGAATTAAATTATGTAAAGCAAGGAGATCTATTAGTTTGGAAATTTATATTTCAAAGAGCTCACAGGTAATTTTGATTCATACAACACTGGATCAAGTGATTCCCAAAATCTTTATATTTCAGCATTTATCCTGTACATAAATGGCTCATAAATCTCTAGTTCTTTGAACTTGACTCAACAGCTTGCCATATTGCCTACCAATCCTGGGAGTCATCAGAGTCTAACGACTGACCTGCCAATCTTGCATTCATCCACTAGCTGTGGTCTTCCTGCTTCGCCTTCCTGCTTCTAGGCTGCTATGCAAGTCAGGAAAAGCCTCCAGCTTAACAGCTGAGCCACGCTCCTATAACTGTGAGAGTCACTTTGATAGGTATTTATTCCTTTATACGTATTATATATAAGCATCACTGGTTTTGCTTCTCTAAAGAACCCGGCCTGACACAGTATTGTTCTGTATATCATACTTAGCGGCTTACATTAAATCACTACACTGCTAAATTAGGAGTTAAAGCTATTGCTACTGCAAGCATCTAGATTTACTTATGCTACAGTGTTGGAGTTCCAGATCTAATTGATTAACTATCATACTTTTTCATTCCTGCCAGAAAGTAACCATTTCTGGAACTAATCACAGCCTTTCTCCCCTCACCACTCATCAAATAAGTGGTTTTAAAATGAGATTTCTTAGGAATGGCCCTTACATAGTATATTTTATTAAGTGATAAAAGATTACACCAATAAGCCGACTAAAATGGAATAAAAGAATAATGAAAGCCATTTCAAAGGGAAGAATATGGCTAAAAATGATCAGTTTAAATTAATGGAGTGAGACACGGAACAATGCTTTTCAAATCTTTATCACATAATATTATACGCCACAACTCTGTCTCTGTGAACAAGACCAGACAGTGCAGACAAGTGTCCTACTTGAAATGATGACTACTCATGCAAACGGTAGCAGAGAGCAAGGGACGTGAAGCAGAAAACATCCACAAACGAGGAACACAAGCTACAAACTGTGAAAAACTGTCCTTATGATGGGGGCTGTTTCCAAAGAAGAAAACAATACCAAGAGACTCCCATAAAATTCAAGTGAGGGTGAAAATGATATTTAGTCACTTCTGAAATATAAAAACTCTTCCAGAGATAGCAACACCTAGAAAGTTTATGTTCGGAAACTAAACAATATGTTCTTGATGAGGCAAGCACTTTGGGGAGCCATCCCACTGGCTTCCAAAACAGTAACAGCTCTATTGTCACGAAGTTCACGTCAAACACTGGAGAACTCTGAGGGCTTACAAGCATTTGAGTGCAAGGAAGAAACTGTACTGTTCAAGCAAAATTCTATCTACAATATGGTGTCATCGGATTTGTAATTCTATGTGTCAAATGCAGACTCAAGGGTCTTAATGCTACACATTCTGTAGCCTGTCAATTAGTTTTATTTTAGCCAAGGGAGAGCAATATTAAATGGAGGCAAACTAACACATGAAAGTTACTTGTTCTAAACATATTCCAAAGTTACTAAAAGTAATATAAAGAACCAACCACTAAAATATTAAAAACTGAAAAGTGCTGACAAAGGTAACTTTTAAAACGGAAGATAAAAGTTCTCTATGTGGAGCCCCGGTGGAGTAGTGGTTGTGCGCGGGACTGCGGCCCACTGGGACGGAGGTTCAATTCCCGCTCATAGGATGGGCCTCCTACTCCCACCACCAGGGCAGTGATACCTAAAAAAAAAAGTTCTCTATGTGTTAAGTTTAATTTAGGGTGTTTTTTTTTTTTTTAATTTTTTGCCTTAAAATTAGTGCTTTCAATACTACTAAACAATGAAAAAGATTCAAATTCAGAAAACCTCACTTTCTTTTTCATGGTAATATTCTGTGATTTCCAAGTTAATGTTTATTTTTTCATAAGCTAGGTAAAATGAATTATTACATTCTTTAAAAATAAACAATGTTGTTCAATTTGTTTTGTATAAAGGTTGCTGAATAAGTAAAAGTAAATTTGATTGGTAAGTTTGCAATAACCTTCACATTTTTAAGCTAAAAATATTAAGAAAATTTTCATGTTGGTTAAGAGTTAACAAAATATTCACCTTTCCTCATGAAACCATATGTTTCATATAAATTATAATGCTTAGAGGAAAAATTAGATACTTCTTAGGTTGACCAAGATTTGACAATATAAATCTAAAATCAAGCTATCTCTCCTTATCTACTATCTCACATGCTCCTTTCTGCTCTACTTAGAATAGTCACTGTGTACAGCCCATCTTGCCCACTTCCTACCATCAAGGGCATTCTAACCACTCTTCATTCCAACCAAGTACCCCCGCATAGCTCACTGGCCAAAGGATAGTCCAGGATGGGCTCTCCTTACCTAATAAAGTACAATACTCCATGGATGAAACCAGAATTCTGAAGGCTAAGGGTATGAACTTTGAAGACTTGGACTCTGTCATTAGTTGTGCACATTGGGACAAATACCTTAAGAATTTTGAACTGAATTTCCTATAATCTATTAAATAGGAATACTACCCTTCTCACACAACTGTTGAAAAGATAGACACTTCTCATAATATATTTAATCATCAATGGATACTCAATACATGTCGATTTTTTTCTTAAAATTAGTGTTTTCAATATAAATGAAGAAGACCCAAAATCCAGAGAACATATTTTTTTGTTTTATTTTGTGTCCTATAGTTTCCAAATAACTGTCTACTTTTCATAAATTGAAACTTTTAGAATGAATTACTAAGAGCTTTGTAGAGAACAATAGGAAAAAAATTTGGCCCATGAAAGGTTCGTTAAATCAAAGAGTGTTAGTCTTGGCAATGTGGACTTCCAAGCTTCATTTCTCTTGGCAGGTGCCGCCCATGCCAGTGCTCTTTGGACTCCAGTGACCGCAATGCCAGGAGCTCACTGCTACTCTGAGTACTAAAAAGAAATATTCAGCTCCTTCACCTTTACAAGTCCATAACATTTTCATTTAATAAAACTTTTGTAATGGCTGAAAAACTATACAACAAGGTTGGTTGGGGTGTTTTTTTTTTTTTTTTTTGTGGGGGATGGAGGAAAAATCTGTGACTGATACTAACCGCAACATATTGAGAGAAATACAACATGTTGAGATAGGTCAGAAGTGAATCAACACTCTCTCCTCTGTCACCACCCTACTAGTCCAACTGGTTTTTTAAAATAATGCCACTATTCAGTTATTTAAGATGGCTATATCTAACAGTTCTATTTAAGAATACAGGAGAATCAACACATGACTTCAGGCTTCGTGACACAGAAGATGTGCTTTCCAGTGTTTCTAACTATATTTGTAGTTATAAAATGTTACAGATCAAAAAAACCTAGGGGGAAAACCTAAACGAATATGTGAAACCCTGAATGTCTTGCTTTAGTTTTTATCATTCCTATTACTTTCTCTCTTTCTTTCCTTTTTTTGTGTGTGTGTGTTTATATCACAAATTTGCCTATATGTATAAATGGTTGTCGTAGCATTTCTACTAAGATAAAAATACAAAATTATGAAAGCTACCAAAATTATAAAAATTAACAATGATATACTATAAAATAAACAAGCCATCGGGATAGGTATCCTACTGCTTACTATTTAGGAGGTTTTAAAAAAAGGAGATCCTGAAAAAATTTTATTTTATGTCTCTATGTCCATATCCCTACACTTCCCATGGTGATTAGACTGGGGGTTCCCTTAGAGTAAAATGGTCAAATCAAAAGCCTGCCAAGTCAGTTGGTGACTACAAGGACTGACAGTCTGAACCCACTCCAAGGGTCCATGGGAAAAAAGACCTGCTTCCATAACCATTAAAACACCAAACCAAACTTAGTGCCACTCTGCCTCATGACAACCTTAAGGGCAGGGTAGAACCACCACAGTGTTGCCCAGTCTATATCTTCACCAGAGCAGACGGTCATGTGTTCTGCCTGAGGAACAGTTGGTGGGTTCAACCCACTACCAAGGCTCCTTCTGAAAAGCCGACAGCCCCCAAACCCCCATGGATAGTTTAACTCTGTCACACTGGGTTGCAAGCAACTGGAAAAGCAAGGGTACTTAACATATAGAAAAGAATAAATCTTTAATCAGAATTTCAGGTCTATCCACTAGACATAAAAGTACCTTCTCTTCTAACAAACAAAACTAACCCTAGTGCCATTGAGTAGATTCCAACTCAGATGGCCCTCGAGGACAGACTAGAATTGTGCCTGTGGGGTTTTGAGGCTACACAGCTTTTTTGTTTTGGGAGCATCTCTGCCCTCTGGTGGTGGGAGTAGGAGGTCTAGCCTTTGCTCCTGTGGAGCTGGAATTGAACCTCCGTCCCAGTGGGCCACAGTCCCGCGCACAACCACTACGCCACCGGGGCTCAGCCAAGGCGACACAGTTTTAGAAAAGTTGAAAATCTCCTCTGTCTCGTGTGGAGCAGCTGGTAATTTTGAACTGCTAACCCCACAGATAAAACAAAGAGAAAGTTTTTAAGCAGGAAAAGGTGAGTCTATATGTCATCCTGCCTAGAGCTCATCTCACCCAAGTACTGCAAGTACCATGGGAACACATCTAAAAAAAGCAACACTGAAAAGAAATACTTTAATATTTTTGATATTCACATTTACCACCATCATTCTCAATGGCATTTAAATATAAAAATCAAAGTTGCACAAATTCTGCTTTGATAATGTCACAAAAAGCTAAATGACTAGAAATCGATTCTAAGGAAAAATTCATTCCACTCTTATCTAGAGATGTCATAAGTCAGTTCAGTCTACTAAGTCCAGGTTACTTATAAAACTTAGTTTTAGGATTTATCAGCAGGAATAAAATGAATGCAAAAAAAAGTTCATTGTTACGTGACTTAAAGTTTTAAAATGAGTTCCTTTACAATAAAGCAATCGTCCTAAAACACCAACAACTTGACTGAGAAATTGAGGTTCCCACACCTTTAGAAGGTTACATCACTCAATGAAGTCAACTTTGTCCACCATATAGGGGGCAGACAAACCAAATCAAACAAGGAATCACTGCAACAGTCCTGAGGCATTTTAACTTCTTCCCTCAGATTAATGAATGAGAATAATGCACCTACTTTAAACTTTTAAAATACTCTACAGAAACAATTGTTTCACAAAAGTTTCCTTCTCTAGTAATTTTAAGTGTCTATTTTACATTATTTATTTATTTTTATTTGGGGGGGGGGGCATCACTGCCCTCAGGTGGTGGGAGTAGGAGGCCCAGCCTTCGCTCCGTGGAGCCAGAATCGAACCTCCATCCCAGTGGGCCGCAGTCCCGCGCACAACCACTACGCCACCAGGGCTCAGCCCCTATTTTACATTATTATTGAAACTATTTCAAAATATTTTCTTGAGCTTGGACATCAAAGCCAAGTCTTTACAGTTAACACAGATTTATTTAAGGGGCAAAAAGATGAGATGCAAGCAAAAACAATGTAGCTACTTATTGTGTTCCCTCCAATTGAAATGGTAATTTTAATGATCCTGGTAAGGGAATCAGCACTCACCAGTATGAATCTTCTCATGTCTCTGTAGCAGGTACTTCTGTATGAAACGCATGTCACATTGACTACATTGAAATGGTTTTTCACCTTAAAAAATTTTCACATCCATGAATTAGTTACTGGATATAACAAGTTTATAGTCACTATTGCTAAAGAAATTAAGATTTATAAACCCAGGACTAGGGGAATTCCAAATTATACAAACTTCTGGTATTATTCATTAAGAAAATTTTATTTCCTCCCAAATTTCTTCAAAATACCTTTAATTTCACATTCTTATAATCACACAAAAATAAGATTCAATGGATCTGTATCTTTTAGGAAAAGAATAAACAAAAAAAAATCATGGAGCTGGAAAGAACTCTCATGTCTTAAATATTACTTTTTCCTTCTTGTCTAGAGAAAGAGGCACCCATCCTTCTCTCTATGGACAACCAGGCCTTTCCTCTCTTTTACTGAGTTTTAGAACCTTCAAAGTTTAAGCATTAATAAAAAAAAAAAAATCTAGACTTCTTAAACAGTTTTTGCTTTCTAGAGTCGTTTCCTTTAAGCTGAGAAACTTTCTTACAATCCTACATTCCTCCTACTTCAGTAACGCTCCTCGTCCCCTTTACCCCAGAACCTTCATCATGACTAGTCTACCCAAAGTCTTGAGCATGCACTTGTGGTTTGCACTCTGCTTTCTTACAAGTTACTCACACTATCTCCTTGCTGCTTACTTCAATGGTCTCTGGAGCTTCATGATCATATCCATTATTTATGAAGCTCGACCTGGCTGACTTGCACAGAAAAACATTTTACAAACTCTTAATAGTGCAGTTTAAAATACTATCTTTAACTAAAAAAGAACACAGCAAGGCAACTAACTGGCCTGATGCAGCTACTTTATCAACTGTGCACATCCCTGCTCATCATTTTCTAATCTGAATTTGTGATCTTTCCTTATGACACTCTGGCCAATGAAAACTCTGATTTGGAATATCTGGTTATTTTTGGTTTTAGAAATGAATGACATTTAGAGAAATGAAAACAGCAAATAATTTTAATGCCAGTGAGCATTTTAATTCGAGGAATACCTGTATGAATGAAGACATGTCTCTGTAGGTGATAGTTCGTTCTAAAGGCAGCATTGCAGTGCTCACAAACATGAGATTTAGGGGTTTTCAAACCAAGTGATCCATCCTCATTGATTGTAAGAATCTAATTTTTTAAAAAAGAGAAACACACAAAAAAGCAGCTTTTAAAACATGATTAAACACAATTTTAAAAATGCCTTTTAGGGCTGAGCCCCGGTGGCGTAGTGGTTGTGCGCGGGACTGCGGCCCACTGGGTTGGAGGTTCAAATCCAGCAGCAAGGCTGGACCTCCTACTCCCACCACCAGAGGGCAGTGAGGCTCTCCCCTCCCCTTTCTCCCCCCCCACCCCAAATAAATAAATATGCCTTTTAATGCAAACCGGCCACCAAAGATTATGCATTATCTTTCCCCTAAATAATCTCAATAAAACTCTGTAATGCTATCATTAATTGTAGAAAACACAACATGCTCTTGCTTGCAAGTTTGTGGAAGAAGGCAGGTTGATGATACTGCTGCTGTTGACGTGGTGCCTGACAAGCCCACGTGTGTGGAGAGCTTCCAGACTATCCTCCAGTGTTTGTGGGGTGGGCGAAAAGGCTGCTGCAGCCGGCAAGGTCCCCAAGTTCACTCACAAGGCTCAACGAGGACGACTCAAATCACCTGCCACCCCAGTCTTAATCATTGGGAGACGAACAGTCTCAAAACTGTGTCTGAAATGGGCACTTAAGTTTAAGAGTAATGACTGGTTAATCGGAACAAGGCATTGGTCTAACCTTCAGAAGAAATGGAATATTTTGTAGACCATATGCTTCTTTTACATATGGCAGTTTTAATGCTGCTAATCTTTAAAACCAGTACTTTTTAAATGGAAAACAACTTGATTAAAAATTTTCCCCAGAATTTTGAAACCCATTAAAACAAAGTTCAGTGAGAAAAAAAGAGCAAGATACAATGTTGCTCAGAATGGGTAAGACAAATGAACAACAGACCTTAGTCCTCTGCCACGCTCCCCTACAATGCTGCTAGCCAAAGGAATCCTAAGTGTTCTATTTTCAATGTCACATTCTCACGCAAGGAGGGCAAATGTCTACATTTTAGACACTGCTTAAACATAATCACAATGGAGTGGTTAAACACATCTTGACAAATAAAGGACAACACAGTATCATGTAGTTGATAAAATGAGAAAGCTATGTACCTATATGGAGAACCAGAATTTAAGTTAAAAAAAAACAAGGCTAGAACCCAGTATTAGGTTTTTGCCAATATAACAAGGGAGAACAGACAGGAACATACATTCACATTTGCTTCTGAATGCATAAAACTATTTGAAAAGCAAAGATAAAACATATATTCCTCTGGTTATAGGGCTAGGGAAAAGAACTAGTGAAAAAAAGGATGAACAGGAGACATTATACTGTAATACATATAATACTTACCTATTAAATTCCCTTCCCCCTTTCCAACGGGGGGGGGGGGGGGGGAGGAGGAGGAGAAGACTAAAGTCTGTACCCTTCCTAGAGTAGAATTTGGAATGTCATTCGGTGCAAGTTATTCTATGGCTCCTAATCTATGGTTCAAAACATTAAACATCTGCTGGGTAAACAAATGAAAGATGGGTGAGGGTTAAGAAGATTGTGGACCTGATCTGGTTATGGACAGAGAAGGGAAAACCGTCTGGACTTCATGTATTTCAACATACTATTTGTTCAACATGTAACATTGAACTGTCTGTCTCTTAAATCAGACATGGACTGGGTAAAAATTATAAATGCCCCCTTGTTTTACTTTTATGAAAAGTAGGATGAACTATTATGACGGCTAGTTAAGAGACTGAAGTAAGATCTGGATGATGGGGGATGTGGTTGATGGAGGTGGTGGGCACAGAGAGCCCACATCTAAGAAACTGTATTCGACATGGGCTAGAGAAATCTGGGGAAACCTCTTAAGAAACATGAAGATCTGTCGAAACTAATTCTGGTCAAGTACACAGCTATGATCTCTTCTCAAACAGAGACAAAAAAGAGAAAATAGGTACAGGGGTGGGAGTGGGGGGAGAAAAGCTTTCATCTTTTCCTTTTACTCCTTAAACTTTAAATTCAGGAAGACAGTTGGGCCTACACGTAAATCAATAGCACTTATTATGCAAATTACACAGGGTATTTGGGTTCTGGGCAAGCTGCCAACATGGCCGACAATGCTCAAAGACTGTGCACTAAAGTCATAGAGGAAAACATTTGGCAGGAGAATGGAAGTGGGTGTCACAGTTTCCTGAAGAGAGTCAGTGAGGACGGTAAGTTTCATCTCTGGCCATTCAGTGACAATTTTTTTCAACCCCTCAACCACATAATAGTCAAAACTGCAAAAACAAAACCAAAAAATTTTAAATTATGATTCAAAGCATTCTTAGCATAAGACAAAAGAAAAATGCTAAAGAATTAAGAATCTGGTAACACCAGGTATTCTTTTCACATGTTGATAACAAATGAGACAATTCAAGTGCCAAAAAAAAAAGGAAGGTCAATAGCTTTCGGTGGCATAGCAACTGCAAAGAGAGGCTCTGCGGGGAACAAATCTGTCCCAAATTGCTTAACGTGAAAGGGATGTAATCCTCGACTGTACAAAGCTCTATTGTGACAAGAATTGAGTTCTAGGTCATTGTTTTCTGGCACTAGATGCAATGTTGTCTTTGACTGTAAATTCAAACCTTAATTCAAGGTGGACATTAAGGATGAAACAACTGCCATAGACTAATGAGTGAAAAGACCAAAAAAATCTAGGGCTTTTTTTTTTATTGGGTTTTTTGTTTGTTTGGTTTTTTTTGGCATCACTGTCTCTGGTGGTCATGGGCGCTACCCAGCACTGCTGCTGGATTTGAACCGCCAAGCCCGCGGGCCACAGTCCCGCACTCAGCCATTTACGCCACCTGGGCTCAGCCCAATCTAGGACTTTTATAACACCAAAGACAAGTCAAATTGCTGAACATTTTACAATTTTTTTTCTTCCTTATTGAGGCCAGAGTGACAAACATCTATAGAACAGTAAAATTTAACTTGTCTCACAAAAATCAAGAATGGCCTTTCCGATTTTTAATCCCCTCTAAATATGCACATATGTCCACCTCATTTTATGTTATATTCACCATGATAACCCCAGGTTTCAAAACTTCCTGGCACACAGAAGCCTCGAAATATCTCTAGACATAATTTCATGCTATCCCAGACATCCTTAAGTTTCAAACTTTATTCTTTTAAAATAATTTCGAAAAAAAATTATAAAATAATTTTGTTAAAAATGATATATTATCAACTTTCACAGTCTTCAGATCACTAAGTAGTAGCAGTGAGACATGGCCGTACAAGAGCAAAATACTTCCACAAAGGCAGTATTCTACATTCTGTTTTGGTAAATAGACACTGGGGCTAAGCTTGTGGATGGCCATTTGAGGTTCGGCTGTTGGTCTCTCCGCAACCAGAGAAAAGAAATATGAAGAAAATCACAGATACATGGAAACAATTTAGTGCAATGGACTAATGAAGCACATGACTCTCGGCTTCCACAGCCTGTGACTAGTAGACAGATGATGCCCATCTACCACTACCAACTGCTCTGAAAGAAATCACATTAGACGATGTCGGGCAGACAGAAAAATAATTGGGAACAAAACTTAAAAAGATCAGGCTACATACAGATTAGTGGAACCTCGAAGACTATGACTTTTAATAAACCTTCCAGTCTAGAAATGAACTTATCCACAGGGCCCAATTTTTAGCCAAATAGTAAGACAGCTACAAAGGGCACAATAACAACAGGGAGGTATGTGTATATGTGGTATGTGATATTGCATTGTGAAGAATGCATTTAATGACAAAAAATATAAAGTACACGGGGGGGGGGGAAGTACACGAACTGTTGATTTGCTCTGTAAACCTTCACCCAATTCACAATAACAAGCTGAACGAAGTAAAAATAAGAACACAATCCTCTAAAGGGCAAAAATGACAGACTAACGCAGCAAAATTGTCTTGGGACAGACTTCGTCTTTTCTTGCTCACACACTTTCAAGATCCTTTCGTAGACCATGAAGAATCAACTAACTGGGTTTTCTTTCGAGATTTAACAGAGCTTTACCTGATAAAATTTGTTCTACCCTTTCCTCCTTAACACATTGCGGACAGATGCCGAGTTTATCTGGTCTTTAATGTGCTAACTTGCAGATGGGTTTTGGATCTCCACTACTTCCCCACCCCTGAATATTGATTTGGTTGCTTGATTTTTAACATCTTGATTTAAAAATATCCGGTCTTTATTAACATTAAGACAGCATCACTAAACAGTAGATTTTTAACTACTGAGCGCCATTACAACTGAAGAACTTAAATCCCAAGGAACCTATTATTTACCTTTCCAAGTGCTTGATCTATCACTGTTACTATGGGAGAAGTATGGTATATAAAGACCAAGAAACCAGGCTTTATCAAGAGTATTAGTAATAGTCTATATGAGAGCCAACACACTTGACTTCTTTTTTAAGCGTTAAAAAAAAGTCAGAACTTAAAAAAAGAGGTCCATACCAAATGGAATTCAATCTGCTTTCTTAATTTCACAGTTCAACATACAAATGTATTTTCTGTTCTAAGCCAAATCTGTTCTCAGCTAGCGACCTATGTATGCAGTGATGGTTATCTGAACTAATCTACCAAATTTTAGCAGACAACTCTCAAAACTCTTCCTATTTAGGGGTCACTGCCACCAAGGGACTGAAGCCTGGCATAATAGCTCAATGAGACAAAGTTCTGTCCTCGTAAAAGACAGGTATGATTTCCCTTGTTCTGTATGTGAACCACTAACATTATCAAACATTTAAAAATAACGGTTATGAATATGTGGCATTTAAACTTTAGCTATTACCATGTATCTGCAACCAATCTAAATCTACTTCTAAACCACCGTAACTCAAAGACAACATAGAGTAGTTTCATGTGTCAGTTTTGCGAGTGGTATTCTTAAAAGACATTAACAATACAATAACAAAGTTATTATAAAAGGATTCAGACAGAGTTTTGATAATGACAAAGAGTAGATGACACTATATAAAAGAACAATTACAAAAAGGAAAAGAAACAAAAACACAGCAGCAATATACAAAACAATTGCTAGTGTTTCAACTACAATATCAACTGAGGAAGAAAGGGGGGCCAAGGAGTATCCAAGAACATAATTAAACCTGTTGTGTGGGGAAGAAGAATCTCAGTTTTACTACTATGAGAGTCATGTAATTTAGCGGGCGAAAAAAGTTATGACAGATACCAGAGAAACTCAAAGTTACATTCTATGTGAGTTCAACTACATGACAGGCTGGAGAGTCAAAACTACATAGTGAAAATATATGCAAATGCCAAGACATCAGGAGGTGTGTGAAGCACGAAGGCATATTTTTTCCAGCAGTGAAGCTTTTTCTATGAAATTCACAATGGTGAATAGGAGATATCATGCATTTCTCAAAATCTACAGAACTGGGCCGCATAAAGCATAAATGAATCCTTGTGTAAAATAAGAATGTGAGTTAATAACAATTTGTCAATATTGGCTGATCAACTGAAACAAAAATATCAGAGGTGTTCAAGGAGAAATATGTGCAGGAGGGAGGGAACATATGAGAACACTCTACAATTAGCGCAAATTTTCTGTTAATTTAAAAATATCTTTAAAAGTCTACATTAAAAAAAAACTAAGGACAGAACTATATCTTAAATATAGTACAAAACCTGACGCTAAGCAGTTTCAGAAAAGGTTGATTCTTTCCTGTTTCCTTAATGCTAAAGGACATATGTGATATATTTTAAAGATTCACATAAAAAATTATTTAAAAAGAAAATTTAAGTTACAGTGAAGTTCTCTGAAAAAAACAATTTCCACAGACCATAGAATTCTCTAGGGAAATAAAATACTAATACACTTATTTGAACTCGTTTCCTTTCATGAGTGTCTCTTAAGTACTCTTCCATATTTCCTGTTTTTCTGCCCAGATTAGTTCACCTTTAAATGCCCTTCTTCCTAAGTGAGAGTAGCATAAAGAAGAAACTATAACAAATGCCTGGCATATGAGGGGGACTTTAAAAAGTTCATAAAAATTTTTATATTATCGTTTGATCTGATTTTCTCATGAATATTCTTCAAAGTGCCTCCTACGATGGATTAAAAAACACTATTTCTACAAAATCACAGAAACATTAAAGTAAAAACATGGTAATAGGAAGCAGCTGTTTCTAGGTGCATACACTTCTGAAGGTAATGTGCCCGTCTTCCTAACCCTCTGCCTCCTCCCCGTTTCGGCATTATTCAATTGACAGCATGTCAAAACAGTACTTTGGACATTCTTGAAAGACTGGAATTGTGTTTCCTTTTCTGGGGCTTGGGAACAATAGGAAGCGTGAAGGTGCAGGATCAGGGCTGCAGGGTGGGTAGGGTCAGGTTTCTCAACTACGTTCTCATAGAATGGCTTTCACAGGCAGGTGCATTGGAGTGGAAAAAAATGCACTGGATGGGCCGGGGGGGGCGCACGAAAATCCTTGGCACAATTTTCCTAGCCTTTTTCTCACCAATGTGGTTTTCAATTTTCTTAAAAACTTCTCCCACACAAGTTTTCATGATCATTCTCTGTTCTTCAACAAATTTATCAAGATTACCCTTTTGAAGTCCCCCCAAAAACAGTCATCTTCTGAGCTGACCTCTCCTGCCCTGTATCTAACTGGCTCAGCAGACCCCCTTGTGAAGGGACTGGCCCTTTTGATTGACGGCACGTCCCAGTGACCTCGTGATGACCGGACTCTTGGGCTGTGACCCAAAGGGTCAGTAGTTGAAAACAAGCCTCTCCGAGGGAGAAAGATGGAGCAAAAGTCAGGGTTTCCTCCTTCTATAAACAGTGACAAGCTTTAAGACGCAGGGGCAGCTCTACTCTGCCATATGAGATCAGTCTCGGGCAGCGTCAACTCGACGGCAGTGATGAGAATGAGACTAAGACAAGGATGTTCTGGAAATAACTCATCTACAGCGATTCAGTGATTGTAGAGATACGTTTAAACACATTTATTTGGAATAACTTCATACATATTATAAACTGGAACCCCAGTAGCAATTTTTTTGGGAGGGGGGGGAGGGCATCACTGCCCTCTGGTGGTCGTGGTGGCTACCCAGTCTTGCTTCTGGAGAGCCGCTGCTGGATTTGAACCGCCAAGCCCGTGGGCCACAGTCCCGCATTCAACCACTACGCCACCGGAGCTCAGTCCAGTAGCAATTGTTTTACTTAACTCTTCTATCTATTTTTCTGTCCCTCTCCATTAAACTTTACTAATTGTATACCAAGCAATTTCTTTTTGTTGTGGTGGGTTTTTAGTTCAATCTTGGTGTATTGAAAGCGGTTCTCCCTGCTGGCTGTGCATGACCATCATCAGTACAGCTTTTTCCAGTTACAGATACCAAGTCCCACTGTGTAGAGTCTTAGGTAAATTAAGATAATGTATCAGTATTTTATTTATCTGACTTCTCCAGAGAATTATGTGCTCTGAGTAAATTAATTTGGGCCAGATAACTCCCACTATAACTTAAAACAGATTTTTACTTCAATCATTAAAATATACATACTACCTTGCCTTAGTATTTAAAAACAGGTAATAACATACCTTTTCTGAAACTCGGGAAGTGTGGAAGGTATACAATGAGCATATACTGAGAAATAATTCTTCCTTTAATTTATAATCTACTTGGTGTGTAAAACATGACCTTCCTGAGTTTAGCATAACTTTGGATAGTCAATTTCTACTTAGAATACATGGTGGCCTAACAAACACAGTTCCCTTCTTTAGTAATTAAAAGAGATCCTGGAACACAAAGGACACTCAAAGGATATGCTCAGCAACAAATTCAAAGTGCTCTATCCTAGCTCACTGAATTGCTACGACACATGAAAAATTTTGTGAAATGTTTATGCTACTAGATAATACTGTTAAGGTTGACTGAAAATGAGTCTTCAAAGTTTGTTGTTACTCAGCAATCTCATAAAATCCTTCTAAGAATACTCTTTCCTAATTCACATAAAACAATAGCAAAATCAGGTGGTGACACTGCAAACTGCAGCTCATGAGTCAAATGTGGTTCTTTCGCTACTAACATATATGTAGCTCTGAAGTAAAAATGAAAATAAAACAATCGTAGTTTTACTTACAGGATATTATTCACGTAATAGTGATTTTGTTTTTAAGATTATACTTAGGGAGCTTGCATAGTTTTTAAATTGTTGTAAAGGGACAGAATTGGCTCTTCTGGCCCAAAAGTTTACCGACACCTGACCTAGACATTCAGTGATGAAGTCTTGAGGTTCCTGGGCTCCATCACAATCACCTTGGCCTACTTAAAGATGGGATGCCTGGCTAGGAAGCGCCATAGGTGGGCACGGTATCTGTAATGGGAAAGGGCTCTGTCAGTGATGTTAAATATTACAGGTTTTACAGCTATATTATCACATCATCTCCCTTTTAAGAGTGTAAAGTTATTTTGTTTGTAATAAAATAAGTTGTTTTTTTAAAGAAAATGTGTGGTTTCATCCATGTGTCAGTTTGATATGTGTCCGTACAGATAGGTAAATAAGAAATGTCTGTAAACCTAGTGTCAATTACTCTTCTTCATCAAATTTCCGTATATATTTAAGTAATTTTCAAATACCAAGCCTACCTTAAGATAATTAGATTCTATCATATGACAAAGGTTGGGAAGCAATTATTGCTTTAAAATCCACACTTATTCTGCGGGTAGCCACATTCATATGTATGCATAAGCTGGCTTTTTGCCCTCTAAAATCTGCATTGGTTGAATCTGCCGCACAAGATCTCTTTTGAATACTGAAAGGCTAGAATGTTTGAGGCCTAGGATGTGCCTGAGCCCTGGTATTTTTCATTCCCTCCTATGCATGTGAGAATTAGATATTGGATATGACAGTTCAAAGAAGAATCAATGCCTTGGAATTGTGGAAGAATTTTGAAGAATGTTGAAAGTACCATAGATGGCTAAAAGTATAAACAAACCTGTCTTTAAAGTCTAGCCATAGCCAGAATGTTCTTTAGAGACAGGAACGGGGAACCGCCGCCTCACATACTCTGGAGACGTCAGGAGAGACCAGTCGTGGAGAAGGGTACCGTGCTTGTGAAGTAGAGGGGCAGCAGACAGGGGGACGGCCCTCAACGAGAAGAGAAGGGCCTCCAGAGGATCCACTGTGAGGAGGGAGCCGGACTCGGCCCTGCTTTGTGCGGCTGCACCACAAGTGGCTGTGGACTCAGAACCAGCGTGACGGCACCCAACCACCACCACCACCACCACCACACAGCAATCTGTTTTGTTACTTTAATTTCCCACAGAGACTCCCCCGCCCACTGAGCCAATGATACTCAAAATATTCATACCAGCAAAATTCAAGATTTGAGCAAGAGGAGAGTCTTCTTAGAGAAATTTTAAATTATTTTTAAGAATTTACAACAAGCATTACTCACTGACTTATAAACCTAAGATAAGCTTTTCTCTTTTTATCAACGGGCAGAGTTACTTTTATGATGATTTTCAAATGTAAATTTTAAAACCCACTGATGAATATATGTAAAATAGCTCACTGGTTATGCTTCAAAATACTAAATTTCCACATACCCCACCTTCCCCTGGAGGCTGCAGCCCAGTATTTAAGACAGCCCACAATCATTCATATAAAACATGCCAGTATAATTTTAGATTCACTCCTACATAGGTTTTCCTTTCGTTATCCTAACACCTCTATCTGATATACAATGTTTCCAGTATAAAGAGTTTAATATGACCGGTAACTAGAGAAATGTAAATGTAAACTATAAGCTAAAAATCAGCAGTCCGTATTTACTAAAGGCTGGTGAGAATGAAGAAGACATCTCAGTTCCATGGCTGGTTAGGAATGTAACTAACTGGGAAGTTCATTACCAAGAAACCAGGGCTTTGAATTGTTCAGTTCAGTACAGTCATGGCCAACAAAGACACACCAGAATGAATCTGATCATTAACCATAGTGAGAAAAAATTATGAGATGAAGCCCTGCTGGAAACTTAACCTGCTTCTTGGAAAACAAGGGCAGTGTGCACATTCCAATGCAACCAAATCTTTTGACTAGCTCAGTAGAAAACAAAGGTGCCCCACTCAAAGATGGCAGAGGCTTACACCACTTCAAATGTGTTTTAGAGCCCTGGCAATTATTCAATGTCACATTGGCTCCTGAAAGGGCTTCCAATGCCTTTTCTGAGTTACCATTCTGGGGCTTCACTACATGTATTTTCTCATGCTGGCTAACTTTCCAGATCATCCAAATTTTAAATTCAGGTTTGCTCCAGTTTTGCTTCATGGTGGGACATGACAGAACTGGTCCAAACTCGTTCCAAGCCCTGGAAGAAATCCTTTAAAAGAACATGCCACTGACTCAGTAGTGCTCCAAGATCTATACACACAAAAAAAATAAGTGCAGCATGACTTAAACAGAGAGAAGAAACACAACTTCAATGTGCCAAAACAGAGTAATTGTTAAAGGTATTTACTATATAAAAAATCATTATAGAGCTAATAAGAATGTTTATTAACTCATTAATAACACTAAGCTTAAAGGTAACTTATACACACTATGTGTTCATAAAATTAGGAATATGAAAAGTGGCCATGGATTATTTTGGTCTATATTTTCAAATTTTGCTATAGTGGGCCTACTTAAGTATTTCTAAAGTAATAAAATATTGGTAAACGCGTAACTGTATTAGAGCGCTGATAAGCGTTTGCCGATCTTCATGGTGTAAGCATTCTCACCACGACCAACTTCCAGCTACCATGTTTTAACAGCTAGCTTGCAAAATTCCTGAATCAGCACATGACTCTACCCAAAAGTATACACAATATAAATATCTATAAGTAATAGTGATTATTTAGGATTTCAAATCACAAAATCCAAAAATAGGTAGCCATAAAAGTATTCTTTATGAAGACCATGTTATAAAAAAGACTTCGTTGCATGAAGGATGATACAAAACATGAAAAATAATAACTATAAAGATATAAGTTCACATTGGGGAATTAGGAGAGATACAAAAAAAGCCACTATGCTAACATTTTTTAAATCATTTTATTGAGACTATACTAATATTTTTAAAGGCAAGAAACTCCCTCAGGTTTACTGGGTCATTTTTTTATTTACGAATTCATTCATCCACCTACTTTTTTTTTTTTTTTTTTTCCCGGGCATCACTGCTCTCCGGTGGTGGGAGTAGGAGGCCCAGCCCCACTGCTGGAATTGAACCTCCGTCCCAGTGGGCCGCAGTCCCACGCACAACCACTACGCCACCAGGGCTCAGCCCCCATCACCAGGGCTCAGCCCCCCATCCACCTACTTTTATTGAGGACTTACTAAGCTTACTAATTCAGGTTCTTGAGATACAATTAGAAATACAATGAAGTCCCTGCCCTCATGGAGCTTACATTCTACTACAGGTATTCCACCATTTTTTTCCCTGATACACAGTTGATATTGCATTTTCCTGAAACCTTAATATTAAAAAAAGTAAAACTATTATTAATGAGAAAGTCACTAATGAGACAGACAGACGAATGAGATACAATGGTGACACTTTTAGGAAAAATTAAAGAAATGGTAAAGAAAAATGGGACAAGAAGTGAGAGATGGCCCCACACCGCCCTGTAAGCATGCATCCCTCCTGGTGCAGCTGGTGCGATGCGCCAGCCTTACTAAGCACGGGACTTTGGCTTGTCTCCAGGGCCAGCCAGGTTACGTCCGTAAGATTAACCAGCAGTTTGCGAGTCAGAGGTTAGGAACCACCACCTTAAAGTATTCTCTTACTTTTGCAGGAGAACGTTGTTTCCGCTTCTTCTTTTTCTGTAAGTCTACTGGCTCTCTGATTTGTTTTTTGTCTCTCATCAGTTGCTCAGATACATCAGTAAAAGTAATTTCCTGCTTTACACTTATCTGTCAAAAAATAAAAATAAATAAATAAAGCCAATTTTAGAAATGAAGAAAAAGTCCACTATGACAAAAGAGTCATTGCTAGTCCAATCCTTTGCTAAAACATAGATACTCCAAGATAACTACCTATGTGTGTGGCCAACTGAATAGTGCTAAAGAAGATATTAGTAGGCAAGTGGAAAACAAGAATCGAGAGTAAAAACTATTTGGAAAAGTGGTGAAAGATGTCCCAGGGAAAGGTGACTAAAAGAAATAGCAAAATAAATGAGAAATCAGAACACAGTAAAATCACTTTTACTCTCACATTTAAAGAAACTGATGCTGACATTAAAAGCAAATAATAAAGATTAAATCCTTAAAAATCAGTAAAATGTTGAAGAAAAAAAGGATCATCTGGTTATCTCAATAGTTGCTCAGTTTTTATAGCATCAGGACAATAATTGATTCCACCAAAAGAAAAGCAATATGAACTAATTGACTATTCAACCATCCTTATGCTCAACACTTTTGATAAGCGCTTATCCAGTACTTTGCAAGCCCTTTATGAAAACCACCGCCAAATATTTGCTTTCATGTGGCTGGTTTTAGGCCTCTTAATTTCTATAATGCACAATTCCAACTACATAATAAATAAATTCCAACTGCTAGTACATAAAAAATACAGTAAGGTTTCACCAATGCTATGACATTTTTGGATCTAAGTTCTCACAGTGAACTTAGACATGAGAGTTGATTCCTCTAAAAACTCCAAGGCTTTAAGATCACTGATGGTAACATCAATTCTCATCAGATTTGATGGTGTTCTGCCAGCTACTCCTCACTGCTTCATTTTCACCTATCTTTGAAATGAAAACACAAGACTCTTAAAACTAAAAACAAACAAACCCTAGAATTTAGCAGGTTACAAAATGCACTAAACATAGTTACTAATAATCCTGGAAGTACATACAATGTGCCAGTTTTCAAAATCACTAAATATGATTAAAGAAAAGTATGAAGATCTTAGATTCTTAGTATAAAGTTGAAAGCAAGATGCGTAGAGGGCAATACAACATAACCGGGTATTTCAGATTGTCCTAAGAAATTTTAAGCTTTTTCATTCCTGAAATGTAGGCAGTACACATTCTGTCTTGTAATGTATTAATGGATATAAGGAATCGCAAATTAAGGAGAACTTTGGCAAGGGAATGTAATGTGAATGGATATTCGGCTGAGAATTCTGTCAGGTTATAGAACAGTAGTTTGTTCTGTTCTTATGTGCTATTTATAGAGAGCATAAAGTAAGAGTGATGACATCACCACCAGCAGGGCTTTAAGATATACATCTTATCATCTCTGAAGTGATGTTTACTGAAACACAACTTCTTGGGCTGAGTATGAGACATGGATAGATGTATCTGAGTATACTCTATCTAAACAGCTGTTTTATTTTGTATAGCTACCAAACGTATTTTGAAAATTTCAAAGTACACTAGATAGAAATAATGAAAAATGCAACAAGCAGCCACTATTCACAAGCCAAAGAACAGACTTCATGTGCAGACATGAATAAAGACTAACGCGTTAAGTCTGAGCCTTTTCGTTGACTCTCTACATATGGAAAAGGATATTAATTCTACTATATTTAAGGCATCTTCTGACAGCACAAACCCAAATGAGGAACACAAATGGCTCAAGACATACTGACTGTACACAGGCACAGCAAGCTACAACTCAGGTGACCCCAGTAGGTTTATCACTCCTAAGTTGGTTAAAGTAGTCTCCTAATACATATGACGCAATCTCAAGTGCAAGATGTTGACAATGTAAAAAAATACACTAGGTGGGTATGATAATGGCTATTAGCGATAATGGCTATTGCTCAAAGTCAAGAAAATATGGAAGCCACCTCTGGCTCAAAGAAAATGATAGAAGTCTACAAAACTGCAAACATTCCATAGGTAAGGCAAGATACAATGATGCATTCGTAAGCTGCCAACTCTTTCCTTGGGCCCGATCTTTCAAAGAAAATCAGTAATTCTGCAGTCTCAGCATCACCCAAATTAAACCAATGTGTAAGTTACTCAAAGCATGCATCAGCAGAGTTGTGGTGTTAGGAAAAAGACACATGGGACCTTTGAACCATACTCATTAGACTTGGAGGTATCCTCAAACTATGGCCCGCGGGCCACATGCCCAGGACATTTATCAGGCCGCAGGGTGTTTCTCTGCCACCGCTGCCTGTCCTGCTTAGCCGCTGACTCATCCTGGGCCCGCATAGTTCATAGTTTTTTGTTTTTTGCTTTAAACTCTAATCTGGCCCTCCAATGGTCTGAGGGACAGTGAACTGATCCCCTGTTTAAAAAGTTTGATGACCCCTGCATTAAAGGGTCGAGAAAGGCAGCAAGGAAATAGGTTGGATTTAAAAAAAAAAAAAAAAAAAGACAAAACCTTCATTTCTTACATTTTGCATAGTCCATTAGCCCCATTCCAGGTACATTTCATTATTTTAAAGGCCATTATCATTACCACGACCACACTACCCACTCTTCTGAAATTGATTAAAGCCAGGCATTGGACTAAACCACCCTCTACAACTCTACAACTCCTGCTAATCCACCTATACATGATAGGTTTCATATGATAGACGCCATTATACATGACTCCTGTATTGATAGCTATCTTCAATACCCACATACTTGGGAGGGGGGGTATGTATCAAAAAGTTCATGGGGGAAATTGAGTTAAAAGATAATTTTCCACAAACTCTCTGAAGTTCCCTCATATGCTTTCTCCCCAATATACATAGACATCAGTCTTTAATGTCATGTTTCCTTGCCCTTTATTACTGTCCCTGGAGGTTCTTTCTGGATAGCTCTAAAATATCTCTCGTAAGTATTATTTCTTTTTCAATCTCTTCCTCTTTAGCTTCCTAATCTTAAATATAAATACCAAAATCCAAGGCGATCAAGTCAATTCTGACTCATAATGACCCGACAGGGCAGAGTGTAACTGCCCCAGAAGATTTAGAATTCTTTGTTTCCTCAAATCAAGAAAGACGGACAAAGAACATGATCTGAGTCACTCAAGGATAGATATCAAAACTTTTGTTTTGATGTGGTGTAAATCAGAGAGTGTAAAATTCATTAAGGAAAGGTTAGAAAGGTGAAGCATCACCTTCAGAAACATATAAGACAAAGGGTACTATCTAGAAACAATAGCTCCATATTTTGGCATTTCTATTTAATAAAGGTTTAATAAATGCTTGGTAACAATGCCTTTTGGCTTACCCTTGCCCTTGTAAGTGTCAATTTGGTTCAAAAGCAGTGATTCTCAATATGAAGTAATTATCCCCCATTTTGTGTTGGGTCGATGCTGACTCACAACCACCCGACACAACCGGGCAGGACGGCCCCTGTGGGTTACGAGATGGTAACTCCTTTTTGAGAGTGGAAAACAGCCCAACATGTAAACACCACCAAAGCTTAGGCAACCATCCTGCGTATCATAGATCCTTACTTCTATGATGTTACTGGAGCAGGGTTAGTGGCAGTTATGCTAATGAAGCTGGATGCAATTATATGATTAGATTGTGTCGTGAGTGATCTCTTTTGAAACATAAAAGAGAATAACACAAATAGGCAGAGGTTTGAGGGATCTATTGCCACCAATAAAGAAGAGCTTAGGGAGATGAACAATATGTTTTTATATTAACATATGTGTTGCTCAAGGATATGTGCTATTTACAGAATATATCTATATCTACATCAAACAGCTATTTATATGTGGGTACAACAGGGAACACGAGGCAGGCGGGCCCCGCACACCTGCCTGAGGGACAGGGAGGAGGGAGAGTCACAGCCCGGGGACCCTCTGGCCGGCCACTGCCCTTTGGGAGCCAGCAGACAGCTTTGGGTTGTTTGGTGCAAAATGAATCAACTTTAAAAAGGCGGTGGGGTGGGCTCCTGATCTGTGCTTTGGGCCCTAGTGCCAGACAGGCAGCTGCTCGTGGGAGGGCTTCCAAGGCGGGGAGGGTCAGCAGGCTCGGGGCTCCCCATCCCACACCCCAAGCATCATGACCCGGCTGCCCTGGACTCCCTGCCCCCAGCTCTGCCTGCCTCCTGTAGGCACCACGGTGGTGGTGAGTTCCCAAAGCCTCACCCACTCTCATGCTTGTCCTTGGGGTCCCAGAGTTCAGACTGAAGTCCCCCCAAGAGGGATCAAGCCATTCCCCCTCTCTTACACCCTCAGATGGGCACTTCTGCCCACAAGTGAAAGAAGAGAGACAGCAGATGATGTAAGACATAATAATTTATCCAGGGTACATGACGGAGGGAAGGATGATGACAACATAAGGTCAAAAGTATTTCAAACAATGGATGAATGAATGGATCGTGACAAGAGCTCAACACATCCTTTGGACCCGAGGAAAGAATGCTAACAAACGCCTTCTTCAAAAGCAGATACAAACAAATAGCCTGTGACTGGGTTCCCTGACTTTAAATCACTGGCCTCCCAAACTGTCAGCCAATAATCTACTGTTTGTTAAAACAAGCTACGTGTGGTATTTCTGTTGCAGCAGCACTGGACATAAATCAACCTTGCTGATTTAGGACTTTGCCATCACGCAATGTCTTCCCCAGCAACTTCCACAAAGAAATTAATACCAAACTCTGTTTTCACGTCATTTTCCCAGTCAGCAGTGTAAATCAACTCCTCTACCAATGGTATCAAGTAGAAGCTCTCCAAGCCCAGCTTTTAAGATATATGATCGACTTGACAAAAAAGACCTAGGTCACTAATCGGGCTAGAAAAACATCCATCCTGACCACCACTCTTTTCTATTGTAAACTGCTCTGGAGTCCTATGTTTCTTTTGTTCTTGATTTAAAATGCTTGGTTTTCTTCACCCTTCCAGTGCCCTCATTCCTATTGGCATGAAAGGAAGACATCTTCTGTTTTCCTGTACACCTGCGCTATTGACTCGCCCCACCACTTCCAGGGCTTTGCTGCTTCTTGATTTCACCTAGCTTTCTCTGCTTTAACACAATTACTCCTCTAACAGAAACTCTCCTGCGCCAACTCCTCTCCTTATGATGGTCGAATTTGCTGAAAGAATAATCTGTAGTCACAGCTTATTGAGACAAAATAAGCTCGCCCTAAATTAAAAGAAATGATTTTTCTAAGAATGAATCTAGCACAAAGCATACAAAAGGATGCATTTAATTAAACCTAGAAGAAATCTCTCAAAATGTTGCCTGGGAAACACTCAAATTGAATCCAGGTGACCACCTATAAAATACATATTAAAATGTAAAGGAGAGTCACACAATGCACTGGGTTGCAAACAAACTACCTGACAGAAGAATGTTAGCACTATTTGGGAGTTTTCATCAAGTCCAGAAAAAATAGATACCTACTACCAAGAATAAGTCAATCTTTGTAGCCCCTCCTTGGCTAATTTAGCGGTCATCGGCCAACAAGGAGATGTCTGAGTCCCAGCTCTTCAAACTCCAGAGCAGGGAAGGAGAACAGTGAGCAAGGGGATTGAGAGCTTGTGAATCACAGCCCACACCCCTCCCGGGCCCATCCCATTTCACATGCAAAATTTGTAATGGAACTACATTTTTCAAGGGAGAAATTCCAGAGCTGTGCTTTGATTTTGGATCATCTCTTCTGTTTCTTTTTTTTTTTTATTTTTTTTTTATTTAAGGCATCACTGCCCTCAGGTGGTGGGAGTAGGAGGCCCAGCCTTTGCTCCTGGGAGCCGGAATTGAACCTCGGTCCCAGTGGGCCGCAGTCCTGCGCACAACCACTACGCCACCGGGGCTCAGCCCTCATCTCTTCTGTTTCATGTCCCTATTTATACAAGGAGGCTTTTAAAAAAATTTGTAGGGAAACCCCATTGTCTTTTAATTCCATTTTTTCCCCATGAACTCCTTAAAGAAGCCTTATACTTACTTGTATTAATTTACATTCTGATTGTCATGTCAACAGCTTATAGTTTAAATAACTATAAGATGAAGTGATCAAATTATCTTACCTGACATAATGCTGATCACTCCCAACCTACCTGGAAATTCCATTCCTCCAACCTTAAGCACTCTATTGTTCCTCATAAATTCTTCTCCAACCATCTTGCCAGTATGTGAACCTTTATTTTGTAAGGGTTTCAGCAAATCTGAAAGCCTGCTCTCTTCTCTCTTCTCTAACAAGTGCGCTACTTAATAGACGATGTCTCTGGTAAGAGACATAACACCTGCACAGATATTTTAACCCTACATTAAGACAATAGAAAATGGTCTTAAAAAACGTAAAGCTGATGGGGCTGAGCCCCGGTGGTGTAAGTGGTTGAGTGCGGACTGTGGCCCGCGAGCTTGGCGGTTCAAATCCAGCAGCAGCTAGCAGGAGCAGCGCTGGGTAGCTACCACGACCACCAGAGGGCAGTGATGCCCCCAAAAAAACAAACCTAAAAAACAAACCAAAAAAAAAGTAAAGTTGTTCTCTTCTCACTCATTTTTTTCATAGCAAATAAGGGAATTTTATATTAAATGAAAATGTCATGAGCTTTGTTCTCAAACTAATGTAAATATCAGTCTAATTTTAAATATGGTAAATATTGATAGATATGACCAAAGCATGCCCTCTTAGAAACTGGTATTTTTTAAGAATCTAAAGGGATCTCACACCAAAAAGCTGAGAACCGCTGATCTATATACATCTAAACAATGTTTTGCATTCACTCTTTCTACTTCCCCCTTAAATCTCTTTTAATATAAATGCCTGGGTCCCATCAACATATAGAAATAAGGAGACCTGGGTGCATGTGTGAGTTGGAGACATATCTGCATTTTCTAAAGGTGCCTGATGAAATCACCAAGGACCATTGGCAACATACATCTAGCACCAAACCTGATTCTGAAATATCATTATTCAAATACAAGAAGTCAAGAAGGACTGCTTCTATAATTGGGTTGTGGAAAAGTTTGATATGATGCAATTCTATGACTGTGGAATTCTTGTTAAAAACACCTGACTTCACATAGACAAAGAATATTTGGAAACTGAGTGAGTAGCAATTGTATAATTCTTAACGTGATTAAAATATGGAATAAGATACATGTATTAAAGTCCAACTAATAATAAAACAAAAAGCCCTTGATTTCAACCTAATTGTGAAACCACAAAACAAATACTAGTTGAAAAAAAGTCAACAAAATAAGTGAGCAACACTCAGCAGCAGCATCAAAAATAGAGTTCAAGGCAGAGCATTAGAAATAAAGGGATCTAGACTGGGAAAGAAAAGGTACAATCATCTTTATTTATAGGTGACACAAACCTGTACTTACACCTAAACTAAATCCAATGCCACTGAAGTTTTACAGACAGCAAGCGAACAGAGCAGAACTGCCCCATCACCTTTCCGAGACTGCCTTATCCTTCTTCTGTGGCACTTTTCCGGTCTTTCCATCGGCAGGCAGCACTGGCCGCACTGGGCACCCAGGGCTCATTCTCCTATGTGCTCTATCCCCCAGGGTGCGCACACAGACTTTGTAGAGGTGGTGGAGAAATTTAGCTAAGTTGGAGGGTATAAGAAGTCACTTGCGTTTCTCTCTACCATTAAGTAAGAAATCTGAAAGGGATATGATTCATTTCGAACAGCATGTAGGAGAATGAAATATTGCTAAGACTACATCTAACCAAGAATGTGAAGGACTTAATCCAGTGAAAACTATACCGCACTGCTGAACGAGACTCAAGAAAACTTGAACAAATTTAAAGCTGTATCATGATTCATTATTGTTAAGCTGTCACTATACTCACAAGGATTCAAATCAATCCTGATCAAAATTCCAATAAAGTACTCTACTTTTTTTTAATTGGAATAACAACTGTACACAACCTTTTTGCAACTTTTCTCAGTCTACAACTATGTCAAAATAAAAAGAGTACAAATCTGCTATTTCTAAGTGAAACAGCTTAGTGTTTCTGTGGTGTCTTATCACCTTAAGACTCCTCAGGCTACTCCTCATGACAGTAAACCAGGATTTGTGAGGATCTCAGTGTGCCACTGCTGTCCTAGGTACTACAGGTACGATGGTTGAGCAGGCACATGGGAGCACAGGCCTGCAGCCTGTTGGATCGATTTATTATTATCCCAGAGTAAACCCTCCAAGGAAAGTATTTTCATTTCATTTTAAGAAGAAGGAAACCAGGATGCAAAAAAAGTTAAGAGAGGAAGCCAAAATTTAAATTTGAGCTTTCCAATTCCAGCAACTGAGATCATAACTACTTGTGCTCTTTGAATTATTATTTTATTTGCTTATTTTTCCCATAAACATATATATGGGGGGGGCCCTCACTGCTCTCCCGCGGTGGGAGTAGGAGGCCCAGCCCCACTGCTGGAATTGAACCTCCATCCCAGTGGGCCGCAGTCCCGCGCACAACCACTACGCCACCAGGGCTCAGCCCCCCATAAACATATTTTATCTTTCCAAATATGGGCTATAGTTTGACTGCTATCATAACCTGAAAAAAAATTCTAATGGTTCTAGAATGCCCAATGAACACTACTGTAAAGAAAACAACTATTAAAATAACAAGGGTGGAGAAATTAGCAACAATATATATGTCAAGCATCAGAAAATGAGTTTCAAATTTATCTTTTCCCATTATTAGATGGTTGAACTTGGCTTCCACAATGATATGGGAGAACAAGAAAAACAGGTGGAAACTTCAAAGAAAACAATCTAACTCTGAATATTGACACTAGTAAGATTAATGTATAAATGTTGAACAATTAAAATTTTAGGCAGCTGGAAATTTGCACATCTGTAAAACAGAAGTCATAGTCTTCACAGGATGTTTTTTAAGCCAAATGAGATTATATTTGTAAAGTACCAAATACACAGCAGTATAAAGTAGATTCTCAGTACTATATATTTCAATATTTTCATGTCAGTAATAAGAATTTCCATCTCACACACAGTGGAAAATCATGAGGTTAAATAAAGAGCACCTTGAAAACCACAAATGGCATAACAAATATGTATATACATGGTCATTACCATACAACTGCAGATATGCAATTGCTTGAACACACAAGTCACTACCAATTTCTACACAAAATCTCCACTTATGCATCCTGACATCTATAACTCAACACACTTTTAAAAAAATCTCTCCTTTTATATCAGATTCTCATTTCAAATTCCCTCACTTCCAAGGTGCCAAATTAATTGGTCTCTTAAGTAAGAAGACTTAAGGCATTTAAAGTTTCTTTTTCACTCTCTACCTAAGACCAACTCCAGTTGATTGTGTCCTCAACATTATAAAAAATCTACAATTTTTATTTCACATTCCTTACTCTAGATCATTTGCAAAGTACTAGGGCAGGGATTTAACACATTACTGAAAGGAGATTAAGGATCAATTTGTGGTATACAAAATTGGTCAATATATCTATCAGGAGCTGTAAGGAATGAATGCTGAAGACATACTCTCCCACACAGTAACATTATCCACATATCACAAATTGTTTCAAGGGTAAGTGGCAATAATAAAAGAATAACGAGATAAATTACAACATAATTGTGTGACACACAGAAATCTGACTTTTGAGTACTATGGGGAAACATTCAAAACTTAAGGTTAAGGGATAAACACATAAATAAAGGCATTTTCCCAACTTAATACAAACACAAGAATACATACACAGTACTTTTTATATAAACACACAAATACAGACACAGGGAAACAAAATAAAATATTCTAGAATAATGACAATTAGATGCTGATAGTAGCAATTCCTAGAGAAGTTAAGATTAGAACATTGTTGAATGTTTTCACCATTTTAAAGACTATATTTTCTCAAATGCATTGCTTGACAGTCTTAAAAATGTATATTATAACCGAGTCAAATTCATTAGAGAGTGAAACATTACAACAGAAAAGTAAAAAATCTCCATGGGTGAGTTAGTTTTATTTTTAAAACCTATCACAGAAATTTGAGCAGATGGGAACTCTGGTGGCATAATGCCTTTTCAGCAGTTCGAAACACCAGCTGTTCCACGTGACAGAGAAAGGCAGGTTTTCTGCCCCAGTAAGAGTTGCGATCTCAGGAGTCAGAATCAACTTGATGGCAACTGAGTTTGAGTTTCCGAGTTTTGACAAAAGCAGAACATACTGATACCCAGCAATACAATCCTATGTATGGTGGAATGGGTGCACAGATGCACCAAAAGACACATCCATGAACATACACAGCAGCACTTTCCACTAGAGCCAACATCAAGAGGCGATCTACATGCATACTATGCTAAAATAACTTTTGAACAAATACATAGTTTCACAGTTGACGACTGCACAGAAATGAGAATAAACTACGACATAAAATGTATACCATCTCAACTGCACCTAACACCTACAATAATATAAATATAGCTTTAAACAAAGTGAAAGAAACAAACCAGAATCCACAGTATATGATTCCATTTATATCATATTAAAAATCAGGTAAAATTAATCAAACATTAGAGGTTACTTTTAGGAATTACAGGAGGGCTATGTCTCAGAGAAAAAGAAGAGTGCAGCGTGGGATGCTGGGACTGGTCTGTGTCGATCTGGGTAGAGTTACACAGCTGTGTTGCTCACTTTTGAAGAAATTACTCAAAGCGTACACATAGTCTGTACACATTTCTGTAGTTTGTATTGCAAAAATACTTTTAAAGACACAAAGAACAAGAAATACTGGTACAAATATAAACAAGCGTGTTCTTTTCATCATTCTTTCATTCACACAAACCTGAGACATAAATCCTGAAACATAAATCCAACAGCAGGGGACTGATGAAATAAATTATGGTGTACTTTTTAATCAGTCACAAAATTAAATAAGACAGAATTTTATTTTGATCTGAATGCTCTCCAAAATGTTAAGTGAATCTTTCAAATTGCAAAGCATATATAGTATTGTCTTATTTATGTAAAACAAAATCTGCATGTATGATTCCATAAAATACACATTAAAAGTTGTTACTATATAGTCATACATATAACATTTATAATTAAAATTTTCAGAAAGACATCAATGCTAAGTAAATCTCTCTTTGGAGTGTCTGTGAGCTGAGGTAGGAAATGGGGCATATTTATCTTTTATTTCACTCTTCTCTATTTCAGGAGTCCTAGAGGAGCCCTGGTGACATACAGGTTATGCATTTGACTTAGATCCTCGAGGCCAGTGGTTTGAAACCACCAGCCAGCTCCTAGAGAGAAAGACAGGGCTTTCTACTCCTTTTTAAGGAGCCCTGGTGACAGAGTGGGTTATCTTTCAGGCTGCTAATCAGGAGGTCAGCAATTTAAAGTCAGTAGGACACTCTCGGGAGAATGAGACTTTCTACTCTCTGAAAGAATCACCATCCCAGAAACCCCCAGGCAGTTTCACCCTGTCCTACAGGGTCACTGTGAGTCAGAGGTGAGTCAATGGCCAAGACTGGAATTTTAGAAATTCTAGTTTTCCCACTGATCATGTAGCCCTTTTATCAGAAACTGTATCATACCATTTTGAATTTTAAAAAGTAGTACCATTTCTGAGACAGATCTTTCTAACCCTACCAAAGCCTTTTCCAAAAGATTTCCAATGTGTAGACAATGGACCCTGAAAAGATGAACTCTCATTCAGCACCACTGTCTCACAAGAACAGACCAACCCTACTATGAGGGCCAAATAATTTATTCATATCATCAAGAAAGAAATCATCTGTTAACAAACTTTTGAAGAACCTGAGAGGATATTGAAAACAGTCCAGGCTGGAATCTCTAACATAATCTACTAGAAGATAAGCCTTGCTTCATGTATTTACCAGGTGAATTAAATCATGAACCCGCTGCTAATGGGACTGGCTCATGGGAGAACGATGAGGCATCCTTGTCCTCATGCACTTAGGGCTGCCATGAGGAAGAATAGGCCCCACATTAGGGAGTGATCACAACTTTCACTAGGAAGACCTGTAACGGCAGAGCACTCATTTCCATGCTTTCTGCTAAAAAAACTGGTCCCTTTAAGAAAGGATACTTCCAAGAGAGATGTATAGGAGTGAAATTCTATAAAATAATAGAAGACTGATACTCTCCTTAAAAAAATAACATTGTAAGAAAATCTACTTCTGAAGATAACATGACATCTAAAGAGTATTAAAAACCTATTGCTGGGCTGAGGCCCGGTGGCGTAGTGGTTGTGTGAGGGACTGCGGCCCACTGGGATGGAGGTTCGATTCCAGCTCCACGGAGCAAAGGCTGGGCCTCCTACTCCCACCACCTGAGGGCAGTGATGCCCCCCCCCCAAAAAAAAAAACACTTATTGCTAAAACAAACACACACACACCGCTACTGCTGTCAAGGTATTTCTGAGGCAAAGTAAAAAGTATTTAAATTTAAAAAGAAATACAAAAAAAAACACCTCCCCACAAAAGAATTCACTTCATGGGATAAGACTGAAGCTAGAGCTCAGGGAGGGGGACATGTCTGATCAGAGCACAAAGGAGCAAATGGAGGAGGAGGAAGAGAGAGTGGAGCGCATCCTGACTCCCCAAGCCCTGAGGATGACATTCCTGCTCAGAGCAGCCAGTGCACAGAAAGATGGTATGGTCCGTCCCACAACAAAACACAATGTCCCTCATAGCACAATGGGGGAGAACACTGGAGACACAGTGCAGAGACTGCACCCGATCTGACCCCACCACACTGAAGTGAAACACTAAGGGTGTGCAATAGAACAGCAAGAACAGAGAGCAATGAAGTCCCCAGGAAATACCAAAAATAGACTTTGGGGCCAGGGTGTGGCACCCCATCAGACTAGAATGGAAAACACTCCTAAAGGTCAACAAATAGACTTTGAACTATTTAAGGGCGCTTCTTCTTTTTTGTCATTGGTTATGTTGTTGTTTTGTCTTTTATTGCTTTGTTTTGCGCTGTCTTGTTTTCTGTGCATATCATTCTCTCTGCAGGTCTATCTAGATAAGATAGGTGGGATAAACAATCTGGAGGAGAAAACAACAGGATAGACTGCTCCAGGGGACATGCGAGAGGGGGAGGTGGGAGAAAGGAAGTGGGTGTGAACAACCCACAAGGACAAGTGAACAACAAATGGGAAGGAGAGTGGTAGGGCTTGATCAAGGAAAATGTAACCAAGAGGAATTACTGAAACCCAAATGAAGGCTGAACATGATAGTGGGACAAGGAGAAAGTAAAAGGAAATAGAGGAAGGAAATAGAAGGCAAAGGGCATTTATAGAGGTCTAAATACAGACATGGACATATGTAAATATATTTATCTATGATAACGGGGCAATAGATCTGTGTATTTATTTATAGATTTAGTATTAAGGCAGCAGTTGGACATAGGGCCTCTACTCAAGTACTCCCTCAACACAAGAATACTTTGCTCTATTAAAATGGCATTCCATGATCCTCACCTTCCCAACACTATTGCTGAAAACAAAGAGGGTGCATACGCAAATGTGGTGAAGGAAGCTGATGGTGCCCAGCTATCAAAAAGATATAGCGTCTGGGGTCTTAAAGACTTGAAGATATACAAGCAGCCATCTAGCTAAGAAGAAACAAAGTCTACATGGAAGAAGCACACCAGCCTGTGTGATTGCGAGGTGTTGAGAGGATCAAGTATCAGGCATCGAAGAACAAAATATCCTATCATTGTGATTGAGGGTGTGTGTGGAGCAGAGACCCAAAGCCCATCTGCAGGTAACTGAACATCCCCTTACAGAAGGGCCGAGGGGAGGAAACAAGCCAGCCCGGGTGCAATATAACACCAATGAAACATAGAACTTTTCTCTAGTTCTTTAATGCTTCCTCCCCCCTACTATCATGATCCAAATTCTACCTTACAAATCTGGCTAGACCAGAGGATGTACATTGGTACAAATCAAAGCTGGAATCACAGGGAATCCAGGCTAGATAAACTTCTCAGGACCAATAATGAGAATAGAGATACCAGGAGGATATGGGGAAGTTATGGGAACCAATCACAACAATCTACATAAAAACCCCTTCCTGAGGGACATACAGCAGAAAAGTGGGTGAAGGAAAACACTGGACAGTTTAAAACATGAAAAAAAAAAGATAAATTATAAATTATAAAGGGTTCGTGAGGGATGAGGGAAAATGAGGAGCTAATACCAAGGGCTCAAGTAGAAAGAAAAAGTTTTGAGAATGAGGATGGCAACAAATGTGCAAATGTGCTGGACACCATTGTGGTAAGAGTTATACAAGCCCCTGATAAAATGATTTATTTATTTATTTTAAAATGACTTTTTTAAAAAAGCATCCACAGAAACATATAGCTCCCCAATAAAAGCCACAATACAAAGAATATAACAAACGTACTTCTGTATCTCTTACATGAACTTCAAAAGAAATGCAAGAGCAATAAGAAAGTACAAATATTTGTAAATGTGCAGTTTATTGGAAATGTGCAACATGTCATAGATAAGTTGGGCGTCAGCTAAAGAGAGTGAGGAATTTACCCCCACTTAAAGGTCATTCAAACAAAGCAGGAATACTGAAACAGAGAGATCAGCTACCTTCCTGGATGATTATGAAAGATAATTTGTCAGCAATCACTGAAATCCAAGTACAAAACACATGACAAAAGTAACAAATGTCTTATTTTTCGATGTCATTGAGTTAAGACAATTCTAACTCGTGATACCTGACAATCATTTACATGGTTCAAAATACTTATTTATTTTTAAGTAGGAGGAAAGAAACCACCCATTATAGATTACATATTATAATTTTATTAACTCAAGCATGAGATATTTGGGAACATAACTCCTTTGACTAATGAGTGACAGGAAATTGCTGATCTGCACTGTGAAGTCTCACCTACTTTCACAATAAAGAAAGTTAAAATCTATTATAATAAATACCTTATTTAGCAATTTTTTAAAGGCTGCCCACAAATGTTCAAAATTGCTTACTTTGTAGCATCTAAAACTTGGTAACAAGCTACAATCTCTCGCATAAGTCAACAGTTTACCAACCTGTAGTTTAGTTACACTATGGAATACTCATAAAAGGGAACACATTATTGACCTACATACTTGGACGGCTCTCAGGGAACTGTGGTGAGTAATAAAAAAAATTAAATCTCAAAAGGTCACAAAATTCTATTCATTTAACTTTCTCAAAAGGGAAAAATTAACAGAAAAGCAGACCAAGCCAGCAAAGAAGGAAAAAGAGAAAGGGGCAGTGTAGACCCCACATTGGCATTCCAAACCCAGAGGACGCCATGCCCGCACAGAGCTCCTAAGGCACAGAGAGGAATATAGGGCCACCAACAGTTCAAGACAAGTTGTCCCTACTGGAACACACTTCAACAGAGGACAATACTGGGGACACACAGTGGAGAGTTAGTCTGGTCTGAAGCCCCCGGAACAAACAAACAAACCAAAAGAAAAAATCATAAAGATGGAAAAAAAATTAATGGTAGCTGAGAATTAGGGATAACGGGGGCAAGTGTGGATATAAAGGAATAGCATGAAGGAGATCTTTGTCCTGATGGATTGGTTCTGTACTTTGACTCGGGTGGTGACTACATGAATCTGTGTGATGAAATTTGCCACACTAGAAACGGTGCAATAATGTCTGTTTTCAGGTTTTGAGAGTTTTTTTCTATTGTACCATAGCTACTAAAATGTAAACACTGAGAGTAACAGAGTGAAGAGTAGACCTTACTATTTCTATGACTCTATTATAACAAAACAAGAAGTTAAAAAATAAAAAATTTTAAAAATTGTATAAGGAAAGATTGCCCCCTTTCCTTCTTTCCTCTCCCATCCCTATCATGATTACCTGTCCCATTCTGTTCTAAAGCCCCAAGGTGGGACACGACCAAGTGTCAGATCCCAAGGAGAATGACGGCGACACCTGCTCAGTTCCAAGAGCACCAAAGAGAGTGAAAGGTGACCCAGCCCACAGGCTGAGAAAGCTGCGTGGCGTCCCATTGGCGGTTTAATTGCTAGCGGTGTGTTTCCAGTTACTTCAGAGGGGGAGTTATGTTTGTTTACCCACGGAGCTACAACTGGGTACCATTTGGCGAGGCTAATGGAAGAGGCATTGGCATCCATTGGCAACACTAAAGGAACTTCTTTCTGGCACTGTCCAAGCAGAGCCATAGCCAAGTAATAAATACTTAGAGTGTATGAGAAAAGGTGATTCTAACCAGAACCATATTCTAAACATTTTGGATCTTGACTTGCACTTTTTTGTTTTTTGGGCATCACTGCCCTCTGGTGGTGGGAGTAGGAGGCCCAGCCTTTGCTCCTGTGGAGCCGCTGTTGGAATTGAACCTCCATCCCAGTGGGTCGCAGTCCCGCGCACAACCACTACATCACCAGGGCTCAGTCCACTGACTTGTACTTTACCTTCCTGAAAAACCCTGTAAGTAGAACACACACACACCTCTATTGGAGGGATGCCCAATGTAAGAGCCCAAGCAAAGTGTTGCAGTCCATGTGTCTTGCCTGAGGAGTAAGGCGAGCCCAGTTTATCAAAGGCTAGAGCCCAAGCAAAGTGTTGCAGTCCATGTGTCTTGCCTGAGGAGTAAGGCGAGCCCAGTTTATCAAAGGCTAAGTGCATTATAGAAGTATGAGAAAACACATGTACAGAGGAAGAAGGTTTCTGGACAGGGGGTTTCAAGCACTGGTTGCCATTCTACTTGAGATCTAGAAGCTTAGAGAAAGGATCTGTAGAGGAAGAAGGACCATGGGAGGTAAAATGGCTACACAGGCTGAGCTGCAGAATAATCTGATTAAGTCAGTATAAGAGCCCTATTAAGGATTACAGAAGGCAGGTTTCTCACGGTCTACACAAAGGGAGCTAAAAAGTAAGAAAAGGGAAAAATTAAAATGTACCTCATGGTGTTGGACTGTAATTGGAGGCATCACAATTTACAATACAGACTCCAACTCGCACTGAGTTGATTCCAATGCTGTAAGTCTATGCTAATTCACAGTCGCCCTCTGTAGGGCTTCCCAAGGCTGTAATCTTTATGGCAACAGATACCCTCGCATCTTTCTTCTATGGAGCTGCTAGCAGGTTTGATCTAGGGACTCAGCAGTCAGCAGTCCAAAGATTAATAGGCCAGCATCATCAGGACTCAACACTGATGGGTATGGAAATAACCTATCTATAAATAGAATATATATTTAATAAGTAGAATTACATATATTCTTTTACTCTGTCCATTAAAAGGCCATAGAAAACCTATAGCACCCACATCTTGGCTCCTGAGCATCATTCTCCATCAAAATGAATGGATTGGAGAAATGCCTGGTGCCTGCTAGGACAAAGAAAGGACAAGATAAGCCTAGAACAACTCATGCCTAAAACTAAGAAACGACTGCAAGTTGATGGGAAACGTTCAAAGAACAGAAAAGTAGAACTCCTGCTAACCAAATCCTAAACAAAGCAAGTGTCAAAATAAAATATTATAGATTATAACACAGTGAACAGAATCCCAAACCCTATGTCCATTCATGATAAATATATAAATTTAAAAGTTTAATCAAGAACAACTTCACCATGGCATAGCCTTGAGGGTACTATTAAATCCACTGATCAAAGTGAATTACAGACAGAATGAGGGGGAAAACCATGTGCTGTCTGTAAAGGCACAAAAGGAGCCCTAGGACTGCTGTGGTTTTGACTCTTGGACTGCTAATCACAAGATATGCAGTTCAAACTCACCAGCCGTGCCAGGGGAGAACAGTTAAGTCGATGTACAATGTCAGAGACCCTATGTAGAGGTCCCTATGGGTTGCAATAACTTGAAAGTAGTGCACTCAGTCTTTTTGTGAAAAGTATACAATAAAGCGAACCCAGAATAATTTTTGTGCTATTCCTGCTAAACATGCTTAACTTAAATCTCACAAAGAGAAAAAGTGAGACAAGCTAAGTAACAGCCATTTGAAAATAGTCTGTAATTTTCAAGTATTATGGCTAAAAAAACTCAGAAAGTGAGAAACTGACCTGGACTAAAGAAAGAACCTAATGAGACATGACAAATGTGTCGTGTAAGCTTGAATTGAATCTCATGAATGAACTCTCAATATATGCAACAATGTGAGTAAATCTGACAACCACCATAAAATGACATACTATTAAGATTCCAAAATACCAGAATATACAAACAAATTTATAAGAATAAGACATAACAACCATTGCCCAGATAGCAGGTGAGACAGAAAGAGAAACATTAAGAGATAGTGGGACAACCAATATACTCTCCCATATGCTGGTGGCAATTTTGTGGGCTTATACACTTTAAATGGATGGAGTCTATGTTATGAAAGTTATGTTTATTTTGAAAAGAACTAACCAAACTGAAATAAGATACAAAAAAATCCACAATTTAAATCAGAGTTTACCAGTCCACTAAATAAACAACTGAACAAGCACACAGGAAATAAGTAATAAAAGAGCTGAACAACACAGTCAACTTGATCTAATTGATATTAATGGGCCAATTCACCCAACAACAGTCAGAAAATATTCACCAACTAGATATTTAGATCCTAAAACAATTCCCAATAAATCTAAGAGATGGAATCTCTTAGACCATAATAAAATGAAATTGGATCAGTAAGAAAAAGGAATACGGCGGGCTGAGCCCAGGTGGCGTAGTGGTTGTGTACGGGACTGCAGCCCACTGGGATGGAGGTTCAATTCCAGCTCCACGGAGCAAAGGCTGGGCCTCCTACTCCCACCACCTGAGGGCAGTGATGCCTCCCCCAAATTGAATTTGGAATTAAAACCTTTCTATATGTGGTTTTACTGGGGAAACCTATCAATTTTATAATGTACAAATACCAGTCTTAAATAAACTCAGTCAACATGAAGAAATACACACCAACCCATTTAATGAGTCCAGCATACCAAAAATAGACAAAGATAATGCGAAAAATAAATTAATATACATACCAGTAACTAAGGCATATGCAGACAAACTATTTTGAAAACTCAGTAAATTAAATAGAGTAACATATTTGAAAGACTGATACAGTATGACCAAGTTTATTCCACCAAGAATGCTAGGCTAGTGAAACACTTGAAAATCCATGTAACTCCCTTTTTTTTAAGAGAGAGAAATTTTATGATCACTTTAATAAATGCAGAAAGGCATTTGACAACACTAACTACCCATTAATAATTTGTAGAAGTCTTTCAGCAAACTAGAAAGGAAATGCATTTTCTGTCAGGAAATTAAGAGATCTGTGAAAACCCAGAATTTCTTTCTTAACGATAAGTTTGGGGTACAAACCCACCATTCACGCAGCGGGAGAGTGGTGAAACTTTCTGTCCAGCAAAGATTTATAGTACTGGACGTCCACAGGGCAGGTCTCCTCTGTCCTGTAGGGTCACTAAGAGATGGAATCGACGCAATGGCAATGAGTTTGATTTTTGGTGGACTGTGTGTGTGTGTGTGTGTGTGTGTGTTTAAGCTATGAAAAACCTAGAGCTACTAAGTTATTCTTAAAGGTGACAGACTCAACGCATTCCAGAAAGACCAAAAACAAAGCAAAGCAGTCAGTCTACTGCTATCACTTCTATTCGACATGACATTAAGAGTTCCTACAAGGTACAGGAAGTAGGGAAAAGAAATAAAGGTGACGCAGACTGGAAGAATGGAAGTAAAATTATCTTTACTTGTTGACAACATGATCACAGAGAACCTAAAAAAAAAAATCTATAAAATAATTACTTTCAAAAAAAATTACTATCCCTAAAAAGTAAATAGAGTTATAATCATAGGATAAAAGACAATATAAAGAGAAATCTAGTGAGTTCCAATTTTGAGCTACAAACAATTAGAAATTGAAGGCTTTTTTTGCTTGTTTTGTTTTTAATAGCCTTCACAATAGCAACCCAAAACATGAAATACTTAGTAATAAATTTAACATAGACTCAGTTAATTGTCAACAAAGGAGCCAAAGCAATTTAATGTGAAAAGTGTTGTCAACAAACGGGACTGAAACAATTGAATACTCATAAAGAAATAAATGAACTTCAATACCTTCCCACTTTATACAGAAATATAAAAAAAATCAAGATGGATTGTAGACTTAAGACATCAAAACTAAAGCCAAACATAAAATTAAACTATATAATATAAAATATAAGCTAAGTTATAATCTATACACTACTATAAATAAAACTAGAACTATAAACTATTTAAAAGAAAAAATAGATTATCTTAACATTAGTGAAGGCAAAGGTTTTTCAAACTGGGCCCAGAAAGCACTAATTAACACTTTAAAATATACATTTTTAAGCACAAAGTACATTTTGCCAAAATTAAATTAAATAGCACTTCAGAAAGATATACAAATAGCCAATAAGCACATTAAGAATGTTCAACAAGGAGACCTGGTGGTGCAGTGGTCACGAGTTGGGCTGTGAGCCTGAAAAGTGCTCCACATCTCTAAATCTAAGGGACATAAAGAGTGAGGTCATTACCGATCACTGCATACACATTAAAACGACTAAAACGTAAAAAGCAAGGAACACCAACTGTGGTTCACAAATGGCTGGTGGGAGTGGAAAATATATAACCAATTTTGTGGTCAATGTGCTATTTTCATTAAGTTAAACATAACTACTTTATATTCAACTTAACAGAGAAATTCCCTATCTATACCTATGAAAAAAATAAGACATTTAAAAGAGATGCAGAAGAATTTTTTTAAAAGCTTGTATAAGAATATTCATAGCAGCTTTAATCAAAATGGTTTGAAAAAAGAGCTAACACTAATAATCATAGAAACATGAATAACAATATTAGTTTATTAAAACAAAAGGTAATTTTCAAAAATGATGAAAAATAAATGGGTGAACCATAAGAATAGCCAAATGGAAAAATGTTACTTCTGTATGTTGTTCTTAACGAATAACACTAATCGATGGTGGGAAGTATTCAGTACAATTGCTATGGGCAGTACATGACTGAACAGAAACATACAGAAACTTTCTAGGGTGATGAAAATATTCTGTACCTTGATGAGATGTGTGTTACACATCTTTATGCGTTTATGCAACTGTTAAAACTCTGAACAACATACTGAAGATTTAAGAATTTCACTTTAAACATTTCTCCAACTGGAAAAAGAAATTTTTTAAGCACCCTTTACACAGTATTTGATTGCCTACTAAAACTTATTATGATTTGTATATATGTAAACATACTTGAGACGGCTTCAAAATCCTCCTGGTAAATGGAATTAAAAAGTAATGGGAATCTATAGAGACAGTAACTGGATTAATGGCTCCTGAAAGTATGGCAGGGAAGACTGGGGAGAAATGGGGAGCTCATAACAATGAGTACAAGAAAAAAGAAAATGTACTGAAATTTATTGTAGTGATTATTATACTCTTAATATGTTTGAATTAATGAATTGTACTCTTTTTTAATGAATTGTAATCTGTATGTGAATTATATGGCAAAAACTTTCTTAAAAAGTAGTGGGATTTTTGTTCCACAAACTTTTTGAAGGCCCTTTTGTAGGGATACTACTATTGAGGACAAATTTAAAAGGCAGAATCCAAAAAGCAGTTATTATAGGATGTGCTAACACAACTTGCACAGGCAAAGAAATGTAAAAAAGTAAGTTTGTTCCCCAAACGAGAATCACACAAATGAAAAAGCTTCTAAGCTGAGTAGTAAAGAAGAGTGGACAATTAGACTATCACATGCAAAAGACAGTACGGGCACACACAACACACAACAAGAGTAAAATGACAGGAAAAAAGGTGCATGTAGATTTTGTGTGTGTGTGTGTGTGTGTGTGTGTGTGAATAAGATAAGGGACTTGATTTCTAAGGCTTTTTTAATCCATGCAAGAGAGTACATTTAGCTGGTTGGCAATAAAGAATCAACTGAGGAAATCTTAATAGGGAATGGGAAGTATATATTTTGAAAAGACCACTGTAGAAAATATATCTGAAAGACACACTGGAGAGGGCTGAGGCTACAGGCAGACAGTCAAAGATGATGGCAGTGAGCAAGATAAAAGTCTGTGCGGTACCTGTATGAGACTAAATCCTAAGTGGTTAACTATCCATCCCTAATATGTGCAGGAGACATGACAAAATGTCTTCTGTTGTGTGAGTGAGTCAGAATGGACTGGATGGCTGTGGTTTCCTTGAAAGCATGTAAGAAGACACATATTGAAGTCCCTAGCACAGGAATTCAACCTAGGACTGAGAAAGAGGACCTCGGGACCTCCTACTTACATTACAAACACAACACAGTGGAGAGGAGTGTTCCAAGCAGAATATAATGAGGTCTTCGTGCAGTAATTTTTTAAAAATTCAACACATGAGATGAACTTATAGAAGTTTAATACCACAAAAGGAATTAGTGACAACTACATTATGGTTTTGATTCTGCTGGTCAAAGAGAAAAGAAAGGTGCAAGAAGGCATGAACATTACAGGTGCTTACAAAAGAAAAGTTGAGGTAAAGAACCGTAGTATCTAAAACACACAAGTAAAGTAATAAAACCAAGCAAGTTCAGAATACAGAAGGGACACAAATGAGACCTACTAGGGCAGGGGTGTCAAACTCAATTAAAATGTGCAACTTTGATTTTGTGACTTTACTCATCTTCAGTAGTTAAATGCTGCGTACAGTATTGCCTCGATCTCCCCTAAGTGCTATTTTCTTCATAAAAATTTTTTTTACCTTCATTTTATTTCACAGCATCACGGACCACCAGTTTGACATCCCTGTACTAGGGGATAAGAAGGTAAAAAGAGGAGCAATCGAATTTGAAGGAAACCCCTCTGAAGGTATGTGTGTGATCTTTTTCTTACTTCAAGATTCAAACTTTCAACTCTTTATGGGAAAACAACCAAGAAGATAATTAACCTAACTTTTATAACTAGGCATCTGAATATCAACACACAAGCAACCCTAATAAAGATCAATGGTGTCCGAGAAGAGATCTTCAAAAGTCTAGGTAATGCAAAAACTTCGTGGAATTTAATTTTGCCTTTTCAAATGTTCTTTCTGTTACTATTTCAGTTTATCTATCCAGGAACGCTTATTTCAGCTAGTTAGGCTTTAAATATTTTGTGCAATTTCTTCCATGACTTGCGATATTACTTAAAACAAAATGGCTTACTCTTCTAATTGGAAATCTAATATCTTATAAAGGAGTTACTTACAGGGACATTAAGTGCATACTGTAGTCCTTGAGGAAGTCTTTCGTGTGTCTCCATCTGCTCTTCATCATTTTTCACTGTCTCCTCATGGACCATGAGTTCATCGTGTGATATCATATCCTGCTGTCTCATTTCACTTTCTTGTAACACTTCATCTGCAGCAAGCATCTCCTGGTGAGGTATACTCCGATCTTGAAGCACTGACTCCTGCAGGTCCCCAGACACGGTAGATTGGCCAGACACTCCACCCATTACAACCATTGCCCTGGAAGACTGCATTTCGTCTATGCCGCCACATTTAAGAAACAATCCTTCCAGTTTGTCGTCAATGTTCATGCTTAAGTATAACTGCCTAGAAAGACCAAGTTTGGCAACAAAGCATAATAAATTAGTTTTATAGCTACTTAATTTTTCTTACTTAACTTATGAAAGACACATACTTAAAGATAAAGATAAAATATTTATTCATGTAATTCAGAATTGTCTCCAATTATTACCAAGTTTCCAAAGGCTAATAGTGAAAAACAATTTTTTCGATATTTTAGTAAGCTAAAATTGAAAGATTAAATCATCCATTTCATTAATAAAACAATCAGCCTGACATAAAGCAAATTAGAGAAAATTATAATTGGGAACAAAGGATATGCATTCTTTTCATTAAGATGTCCTTGAAGTAAATAATAACTCAATTATAAATAGACAAAACAATTGCAGGCAAAGCATTTTTTAAATTTTAGAAAGCCTTAACAAGCACATAAAAATATTCATTTAAACTAGCAATCAAAGAAAAACCTAAATACAGATATCAAATTTCATCCATTGAACTAGTAACGACTCTTCTAAAACACAGAGTCAATGTTGACGTGTTTAAAAACGAGTGGAGTCATTTCATCCATGCTAGGGTAGTATAATAAATTAGTTGCGTTTTCGCAAGGCAATGTGGTATTATATACCAAAAGGCATTAAAATACTCATATCCTTTGAATGAGTAATTCTAGTTTTGGGATCTTATTCTGATAAATCTGAAAATGTATATAAACATACACATGGAAAATTAGTATTAAAATAGAAAAACTTAAAAATATATTACGCATTCAGAGACTGGTTAAGATATGTCCACATGGATGTATTAAAAGTGGCTTAGTGTGATCAATGAACAAGTGTAAGTCTTGCATTACACACTTAAAATGGGTAGATCTTAGTGCTATATAATTAACGTTCAATGGAAGTCTTTTCTGGATACATCAGAATTCCCCCCTTAGGTTGAGTTGAGGAAGGGAAAGCTGCTGGTAAGAGGGAAGAAAAGGAGGCTGCGAAGAAGTTAGTGATGTTCTTCCATGAGCTGAAGGCTGGATGCCCAGGTGCACCAACTTATTGAAAATTCAAGATGTGAATTTTTCTCTCAGCTATTATAAAAGTCTGTGCAAAACTTTCATAATCTTTTTATACCATTCTATACATGCACTTTTATAAGCCTCTTACACTTTACTAAAGAGCCAAAGTCTACTTAAATCTGAAAAAGTTGGTTATAGTTTTGTAACTGTAATATCCTACAGTTATTAAAAATGTCCTCACAAAACATGTGAAGATGAGAGAAATCATCCCAACATTAAGGGGAATATGTGTATATATGTGTGCATGAGAGTATACATGTTTATCTAAAATTACCATTAGCTGATGAGATTACCCACTTAACTTTCTTATTTATATTTACCTCTATAATAAAATTTACCTCTATAATTTATATTTACCTCTATAATAAAATTTAAATATTTTTTAAAATTTTGATAAGACAAAAATGTGTATTAAAATATCTTTAAATGATTACCCTTTCAGTATGATGAGCTTAGAATACATGCAGGACAAAGGAGCAAGAGCCTGATTTTACTTTTCAAATTAAATATAATAAGAAATTAACTATGCTATTATAAACATCTTATTTTATCACTACAGGAAATACGCAATATTTTAAACCTACCCTTCTAGCATTGGCTGCTGCAAATTAATATTATTACATTGAGTTATTATATCAATGGGATAATAGCATGAAACCCAAAGAAACTTCATCTGAAAGAAGATCAAAGCATTGGTATGAAATGCTTCTTAAAAACAATATCTATATCAGATTGTGTGAAATAAACATTCATAAACTATGCAACATGAAGGAGTTACAATCAATAAATGCACAAATTACATTTCAGTTTAGGTATCTTTTCCCCAAATTAATCGCATAAGCTATGGAGATGGTCTTGATCATACCTTGATCAAAGGCAATAATACAGGATTAGTAAAATTCAAGGACATGCGTGGAATCTAAACATATTTTCATTTACTAAGTCTATACTCCAGGAATAGACACTAAGTGAATGGCTCAAAACTCTTATAAACAGCAACCTAAGCTAAACAAAAATATAGCTCATACTTGTTTATCTTGTTCTCCCAGTTAACAAGTATTATGAGCTTAGACTACATGCAGGACAAAGGACCAAGAGTCTGATTTCATTTTTCAAAATCTTTCGATGGCAAACTTGAAATCTAGAGAACAAAGATTTTAAGTTTATCATCAAATAACCATTCTCTCCAAAGATCTCATTTATCTTATTCTTAACAGAATTAGAGCTAAATGAAACTTCCAAACCTTTGAAGATTGAAATATGTTTATCTTTACCATTTCTTTAGGAATTCTTATAAAATCAATTATACTCTTTTCTAAAATGCTTACTGTTTTCCTCCAGAGTTTGTACAGCCCCCAGTTTAGCAGTTATTTATATTCACAGAGAGCCACCCTTTCATTATTGCTGTCACAACTGTTTTTGCCGGGGAGCATTTTTGCAGGGCTTCTTTTTTCACACTGGACCCTGATCAGCTTGAGAAATTTGCAACACCGGCAAGTGCTGCCAGAAACACCTCAGATGCATGACCCACTTGGTTTTTAATTAATTTTTGGTCAGATCGTTATTGTTGCCAATTTTTTCATGACCCCTATGCTCAGTTATGCAACCTCAAGTTGGGTGGGAACTCACAGTTTCAAAAGCTTTGGGTTAGAAAACATGGAGGGATATAGAACTTTCCGAAGAAAAGCAAAAGCTGACCTAGTGTAGGTGCTCAGGTTGCCAGAAAAGAAAAGCCAGTCAAAGGAGAAGCTAGCTGGACCTAATCCAGCTCTACATTTTCCCTAAGACGCGGTCTCCAGTGCTTTTGGATCATGCAGCTCCATAAATCAGTGGTTCTCAACCTGTGGGTTGTGACCCCTTTGGGGGTTGAATGACTCTTTCACAGGGGTCACCCGATTAATAATGACAGCAAAACTACAGTTATGAAATAGCAACGAAAATAATTTTATGTTTGGGGGTCACCACAGCATGAGGAGCTGTATTGAAGGGGTGCAACATTAGGAAGGTTGAGAACCACTGCCATAAACTAAATTAACATATGCCTAATATTAAAACTATATTTCTACATTATTGTGCCAGTTAATTATTTTCAAATTAAAAAAAAAACAAGAGTTGAGATAAAACATTTTACTATCCTCATTCCAAATATCAAGTTGAAACAATAAGTAATGAGCAGATACTTTGGGTACAGAGAAAACTGAGAAAAAGAGGGTCAAGTCTAGGTAAAACACAATATTCAGGGGCTAAAGGAAAGATGACAATACACTTCAAAATACAAGTAGTTTGGGCTGAGCCCCGGTGGTGTAGTGGTTGCGCACGAGACCGTGGCCTACTGGGATGGAGGTTCAATTCCAGCAGCGGCTCCACAGGAGCAAAGGCTGGGCCTCCTACTCCCACCACCAGAGGGCAGTGATGCCCCCCCCCAAAAAAACAAAATACAAATAGTAAACAAAGAGTAGACTTAATGTAAGTACAAGACAAACTAAACCTCTTTGCAATTGTTCCTGAAAATAGGGACATGTTTGAAAGACAAATTAAATAAATATAATTCATGCCCTCAACCTGTACTTGGCAGAATAAGGTGGATAGGAAATAAAACCATCCTCCAGCCCCAAAGGTAATTTCACCAACTCTATGAAAAAAGGAAAATAAACGATCATACTCTAAGAAAATGATCAGAGGGCAAGTTCACCTACTTTTTCTTCCCTTCTCATATGCCTCATTCTTCATCCCCATCCCCACCCCCTGCTTGTTATTACTACTGTGTGGCTTCAAAGCTCTAATGCGCATCACTGAACATTCAAATACCCGAGTACCACAGACAGTCCCAAGCTCAACAGTTACATCACACTACTTCCCTTTTCAAATTCCACTGTTTTTAGGGGTGATGATTCAAATGCAAAGAAAGGAAACTGAGGTAACAAATCCATACAAAGATGTCACCTGTTAAGCCCTCAAAAAGCTACAAGCTTTTTACACAAATGTGTTTGTAATTAATGGGAACTCCATAATTAGGGATTAAAGGAGAAAGTGAAGAATGCTTTTGTTAAATCACACGTTTACATAAAAGACAGACTCCTGGAGAAGATAAGGACTGAAGAACTGATCTGAGTTGTCAGGAGTCTGTCCCACTGGAGGAAAAGAAGGAGTACATGAAGTAATGAGGCACTTAGGAACACCTTGTGGAGACCCTTCACTTTTTTACAAGAAGGGACTGACACTGGAAGATCCAAACTGGCCGCCAAGACAGGATGGGCAACACTGCCCTGAGACTAACTCAGCTTAAAGTTAGGACGGCACCCCTTTCTCTGCAGCTCAGATTACCCAAAGCAGAGACAACTGGAGACAGGAGTATAGCAGGAAAGGGGGGGAAAAGTCCAGCTCTAACTAATTTCTCCTAATTCTCCCTTAAGTAGAGATTACTTTAAACCCTGCATGCTTCTCTACCCGCCGCCCCCCACCCCCTCCCTCCAACCCTCCTGCCCCATCTTCATTCCTCGGCCAGAGAGGCTGGAAGGTATGACAACTGGGACCAGCAACCGTTTCCTGCCCCTTCTATGCCACCCTCTCCAGTTACTGTCGTTTCTGATTGACAAGTGTATGTTGGGTTCAGCTAAGAGCTACAGCACTTAATTTGCTAGCCATTTATGCCTAGTGGCAATGCTGTACGTCAGGGGAACATGAATTAGCAGTCACCACTTTCTCCGGCCTTCAAGGGGAGACACCAGGCTCCCTTGTTGACCTCCTCTAAATTTAATTCTTCAAATCAAGCAATTAGAAACTAAGTCTTACAGATTTATAAAATGAAAGAAAGTAAATAAGCTTTGCGTCAGAAATTTTACAAACCAGTTAACACACAGGCTTTTAACGGAAGCATTCGTGACCATTCTTTCCTAAGCTCAAAGGACAGCTGGGTGTGTCTTCTGAGGAGAAAGTTAACAGAGGCATAACGTTTCCACAAGTTGGGCACTGCTCCTCATTTTCAATCACCTACATAGGCACTTAAATGCTTAATCCGTTCTTTAAAATAAGAATTCTAGCGATTAATGAGGAGAAGATCTTCCCAAATCTTATTACGGTCTGTGTCTGTCTAATCAAGGACAGAGATAATAAAACCTGGAATGCAAGGCACTTTTACATGTTACCTCACTTGATGTTTCCACTAACTCTTAAATGCACTAATATGTATTATATGATCATTTAACAGATGAAGAAATGGCTTTACCCAAAGCCACATGGCTAGGAAGTAAGCTGGAGTTTCTTACTTGGCTTACCACATTCGTAACAGCACACCAAACCACTTCTCAACTTGAAACGGCCCTGGACTCCTTCCTTCTCTCATAGGCTCGGAGGCCACAGTCTTATCAGCAGGGCTCGGTGAAGCACACAAACCGTACTTGACAGAACCCAATGCCTACCAAAGGAGAACTTTCTGACGTCGAATACCGTTTATTCTTTAGGAGGAGTGGGCACTTTCTGCAACCTCTACTTGTTGGCATCTATTACCCACAGCTCAGTCATTCTTTGGATTCATAGGCGTACAGACGCTCACACGAGCGCCTTCTTCCTTTTTTTCTCCAAGCCCTTTCTTACTCATTACATCAGGGAAATGTTTCCTCTCTTTCGTTTACTTTCTCATTCACAGTTGGAACTTAAAATATTCTTAAATAGGGTGATAAATAGAAGAGCAATGCTAAAGATGCATCGACATCAAATAAAGAACTTCAAATCTTAAAGTAAAAACAGATTTGAAGATCTGTACTATAACATTGAAAACACTTGAAAAGACACCTTGTTTCCCCAAACCACTGCCACTGAGTGGATGCCGACCCATAGCTCTCCTGTAGGAGAGAGCAGAACTGCCCCAGTGGGCTCCCGACACTAACTCTTCACAGGAACACAAAGTCTCGTCGTCCTCCTGCTGACTGGCTGGCGATTTCAAACTGCTGGCCCGGTGGTAAACAGCCAGACACATAACCACTCTGCCACCAGGGCTCCTAGCTATTCCCCCACGGACTATCATAAATAGGCTTCTATCGCTTTACGTTTAGTCAGAGATGCACTCAAGCATTCACAAACATCAAACAAATATTCCTCACATTTAAAAATACCACCTTTTAATTTTCCACTCAGTTTTATTCACTGAGGTGGGCAGCAATATACTTTTTTTACTGAACAAAGCAGAACTTCAACTATCTGTTATGGATGAAAAAGGACTGTGGTAAACAAGCTTAAAGACCTCTATATACACCATTGTCTTTTCTAAAAAAAGAGTAACTTCCCACTTATAATGCTAACCCTAATTCAACAATATCCCTCTTCCACTCAGAAGCTTCAGTTAAAGACAGAAGACAATACTCAAAGGAACCTTGTTCTGAACCCAGGTAGAGAAAGGGGAAGAAAAGAGAAAGAAAGTGGATGTCCCATGTTACTTCTGACCCAAAGCATATTTGAGAAATTCCTTCTTGAAGAGGCCAAGTTAGATTAATTTATATATGAACATTTTTAACCTATGTAAGTCAAGAAAAAATGAAATTTGATAAAATTCAAATACCTGCCTTAGGAAACATAAAGAAATCCATGATCAATACTAGAACCTTTAACATATTTATCATTTCTAAACCGTTTTCTAATTTGTATTCTCTCAACCTTCAAAAGTATAATTTTGATCTTAGCAAGAACTGCCTTACCTCTTAATTCAAAACAAAACCTACTTCTTGTCTAGACACAGTCCACGTGCAGAATTTCCTTCAAATACATCTTTGTGTAACAATTCTTTTGCATATATCAAGCATAATTTGTCAACCCTGTCCCTTGTTATTTTCAAAGTGTTGTTGTTACAAGGTAATTGGGTAAAAGATGCTCCCGTAATAAACAAATACCTAATTTTAATAACAAAAACATATTTATTAGAGAATTTAAAGGCTAAGATCAGTTACTTCATACTGTATAACAAAAGAGAAACTATAATCATTTAGCTAGTATGGCAATAAAAAATAAACTGTGATGAGTTTTTAACCACAGAAAAATAACCTAAAAATTTTAAGCCACTGTTAACAGGCATTTCTATATCCACACTGAGGCCTCCTTCAACTAAAGTACAGTCTATAAATATATTCTAAATCCCAAGTAACCAACACCAACATCTTTTAAAACAATGTTAAATAACTAAGGAAACCATAGTCATTTAGAATTATTAAAACACCAAATTTATTGCAACTCAGACTGCCAAGAAATAACTCTATTTTTAACAAGGGAAGGTCAAAAGTACGAAGCACAACAGAATCCTCTCTGATGCTAATCTAACTTGTTGCAGCCATTCCATGTTTTGCCACTATTAAGATTCAAAAGTAAAGACTCTACTATGAAACAGAAGTTTCTATAATCTTGCATAATTAAAGATTTACAATATTTCTTAAGGCAAATTTTCCTGTACACTATCAGCGAATGCTAAAAACCTAGCGGTCATTTTGAACAGGTAGTGCCAAAATTTATTCCTAAGGACTAACTGCGTACATTTTTATTTTTCCTCTTTAACAAATCAAAAATATTCTCACTGTAATAGTGCAAACCCGATTTGTAAAGCGCAGCTGAATTAGAGATGGCTTCGTCACTATCCGAGGAGCCCTGGGGGAGCTGCCTGGTACGCGTGAGCTAGACTCGAGTGTGCCGCTGCTCCCGCGAGCAGAACGATGAGGCTCTCTGCTCTGTGGAGACTCGCATGCTCAGTCTCAAGGAAAGGGGCATTGGGACGGACTATGATGCCACAACTCATTGTTCTCTTTTAAATCATTTTACTGGGGCTCATGCAACTCATCACAACCCGTACATCCATCCATTGTGTCAAGCACATTGGCACATCTCCACAGCTCATTTTAAAGGTGAGTTAACTGTGGCAGAAAAAAAGAAAGAAAACATTCTACACTTGATCACTTGTGGCAATGAGTGTACAATTCTCAATATGATTAAACTATTGAATTGTATGATATGTGGATTATGTGCCAATAAAACTGAAAAAAGAATTAATGTGGAAAATACCAGATATTTACTTATCCAAAAAAGGTTAATATTTTGGATATAGTAATTTGAGTAAAGTATTAAATTAATTTAATATGGGTTTTTAAATAAATAAATAAATAAAGGTACTACCAAAAATGCAACAACAGCAAAAATAGATTTACAGTCTCAGGAACCCTTTCTAGCAAGGTCGAGGAACTTCTTGCCCCTGGTCCACACAAGGCCCAAAAAAATCATTAATACCAACTAATTATCACATGTGTCACCAAAGAAATACAGGCCTAGCCATCACATGAAGGGTTAATTGATTAAATATTTGACCAGTATGGCCAGAGAATGATGTTATAAATTTCCAAAGAGCCTTTAACAGAAAAAGAGGTTACCCACCTGTGCTACACCAGCAGACACGACTTAGTGCCAATAGGTTTATATGTTCGTTTTTCATTGCGAAAGATAAAAACACCTACAGGTATCTCCCACTTTTGCAAAGGTCACTTTACATTTTTCAGTTTTATGAAAAACCTCCACGAGATATCTGCTTTTGCTAACAGAAGGAAATGTGAAGAGGATTTTCATTTTAATGAAAAAAGGTACAAAGCGAAACTAGCGATCAGCATCGGCTTTGCAGTGAACCTTTAAAAAGGCAGTTCACTCCCTGGGCAGTGACCATGACAGTGTCAAGCAAGAAACCTATGAGGTGCCTTTTTCACCCAGATCTTACAAGTTTTACGTCTTTGACAGGGAGGAATCTTATCACATTTTTATTGCTTACACAACTTCCAACTTTCACGTTTTACTATATGTATTTTAAAAGACCCTCCTATCAATGGTCTCTCCCACGTGTTTTAGAATCTAAAATTTAGACAAATCACTTCAATGTAGTGTCAGGGAACCAACAGGATGAATATCTCAGGTCACCTATCCTGTTACAGTCAATGAAACATGATGACTTATTTTAGTCTCAGAACTCATATAAGCACAATTTCCACACAAGCTAAAAATTAATCTTGGGCAATAAGAATATTTGAAACTAAATCTAATACAAATTCTAACATGGGAGACAAATGACTGGACCCCAAAACCTGTTTATACCTCTCTACCAAATTAACAGAATTTTAAATGAGAAAAGCAACTACTGGTTAAGACTCCATCTCAGGCTCCTTTGGAGTTGGTTATGACCATGTGCCTAAGTGATCACATATGACATATGAAGTGGAAATAGTATGTACAAATACCTTAAAGGAAAAAAGACTGCCCTCCCCCTTTCCTTGCTCTTATTTCTTGCATCAGAGGCACATGGCAGAGTAGGACAAAGGAGCTTTGGTTCTAAGAGCCTCCATACAATCCCTGCACGAGGCACCTGTCTAAGTTTCTGTCATAACAAACAAATCTATATCCTAATTAATATACCTAACTAGAAAAAGGCAAGTAAAAAGTATTGCAAATAGGGTTCCAGTTCATACAATAACAGGTCTACTCCAGCATAACGCATTTAAACATTGTCTCTGTGATAGGCAGATGGCTGCAAACAAATTCTCTCTATAATTCAATTAGTCTCTTTAGAGTGTCTACAAAAAGAATAATTATTTTTTGTGAATGGGAAGAAAATATGTTGCATTCAGGGATAATGTCAAATTTTAAACAAAATGTAAGAGGACAGCTTCCCAAATCATTAACGCTTTACAACCAATTAACATGACTGCTGCCCCATAAAAATCAGTACTTCAAAGAAGACCAGGATGATCTCAATTATGTATTCAAAGCACAAATGTCCAGAAAGTTCTGGCAATTACTTTTGTGGGCTCCAAAAGGATCACCATGATAAATTTTTCTCAAAGAACATAGGACAGTGGTGTGGTGCACTGACTTACTTACTATGGTTCTTCTAGCCAGTCTTTGTAACTCCCACCAAATGACATGCCAGCAGGGTGTAAGTATCTCAAAGACTGCCATCCTGCTAGGTTTTAAAAGACGTATCACAGAAGAGCTGTGACTCCAGAGGAGTGATGGAGAAGCACCAAGGGAGTGGCAACAGCAGGACGGAAAGCTAGAACATTAGCGTCATGACCCAGCAGGAAGCAGGTAAAACTGAGTGCTTTCCAGCAGGGGGTCACTTGCTGAATGGGGAGCCTCCAGTTACCTAATTGGGAGAGACAGTTTTGCTGAGCCATGAAGCTAGAGCTGAGCGACTTTAAGCTAAGGCTCGTGGTAGAGCGGAATGCCTTTTGGGCATGTATCAGCAACACCAAGTTTTGTGACACTGCTCAAACAGGACAGAGGACAGAGACCTCAGGGAGGAGAAGCTAAAGACTAGAGGGAGGCATAACTGAAGGCACAGTTTAAATGACACGGTCCTGGAGGAAAAACTATCATGAGCATTGCTGATCGTAAATCATAGCCTGTTAACTTTTTCGTAAATACTGCAATGGTGAACACTGACTGTGAGTTCTGTGTGGTCACTGCAATGAGTTATCAAGTACAGCAAAGAATTAGAGCATGGAGGAAGAGCTGGTGTCAAAATTGCTAAAGCTCATCGGAGGAGGGTAAAGGTATGTCTGACCTCCTCCCGTTCCCAACAATCAGCCTTGGGCTGATGTTGAATTTGATTCTCCCTTTCCCCTTGTAAAGTCAGAGGAGGTGACCCTAGTGCCTTTATCATAGGAGCTTACAAAGAAGACTTTTTCAAAAACTGAAAATGCATCGGTGAGAAAAAAGAACAAGAAAGCTGTGCCAAAGAATTATTTTCCATTGCACCAACGCACCTGCGCAGGCAAGGACTGTTTCGTTGAGAAACCTTAATGCATCCACCCTCCAAGTCTGTTCTTGTTCCTTCTGACTTTTCTTTCTAAAACTCAAAGAGCACTGAAAAGAAACACAACTAGAGTTCTGTGAGGATGGCAAAATGCAAATTGGAGAATAGAACCCTGTAGAAAAGAGTTTCCGAAATGGAAAAGACACCTTCAGAAGTATACTCACTTAGAGAGGTGCATGTTGAGAAGCAGCTGCTTCACATTTTGATATTTTTGCTGAATAGGTTAAAAGGTTCCATGATTTAAAAAAAATTCCTATGGTTTTTATAGCAATGTTCTAGTTACTTACCCACACTAATGATTAATTTATCCACATGACTGCTCCCTAATATTAATGTAGGTAAGTAGAGACCATGCACAAATATATAAAAAATGGTATGGTCTTCTTACATACTAAAATTTACATAGCAAAAAAAAATTACACAGCAAATGCCATTAAATTTGGTCAATATGTCTAATTTTCTTAAGAACAAACATAGTGTTTCCCTGTAAGTACCAGAAATTTTTAATGTGTATTTTCAGATTTAATGTTAAAATACTGCACAATAATCTGCCAAGGAAAAGGGTTAAACAATATTTAAATTTCACATAAGATTACATAAACTACCCATTATTTTAAGTTACATTATTCACTGACTTTAACTTAAAACTATTTTCTGAAGAAAAAACTAAATGTTTCTTCCAGATATAAATATCAAACTGTAAAGAAAATTGTCACATAAATTCAAAATAAAGTTCTACCAGTAAAAATTGCCTTCACATTTAAAAAAGCTTAACCGTAAGAAGACTGTATTCATGATTGTGAAATATAAGAACTGAAGTTACCTGAGACTAAGGTAAAAATGAAGACTTCAAGGAAGGGAATGCTGTAGAGTTGAAAAAGATATCATGGTTGAGTTTCCACCTTCCACAGGCTTCAGAAACACTCAACACCACCTTAATCACTTATGTCATCCAGTTCCTGTCCAAAAACAACAAAAGCAAAAAATATTACATATGGGAGAAAACTACTATATAAATACAGTATGGTAAAGTAGGTATGAATACTAAAGTGATCACTCTTGGTAAACATTAAGCTATGGCTGAATGACTAATATGTTGACTGATTTATTGGAAAAATATAGCAGTAGTAAGTTAATTGTAAAATAATACTGGCCTTAGCAGAATAATTTGGCTTTATCTAAAGTCTACGATTCAGCAATATGAGACATTTAAGGAACAGTTACAATCTTTAAAGGTTATAATCTTTAAAAGAGAAGCCAAAGATGAAAGAATTTTGGTTGTTTTCTAAATAAAGTAAGAAACAAAAATCTGACCTTACACAAAACAGAGCTACATCTACTCTCATTTAATGGCTGTATCACATGTACAATGACTGAAAAAGATTCACAACACCTCCAATGGTCTGAGCCCCACACAGGCCATAGAGGGCATCTTAGGCCAATGCATGTGACATACCAAAGGCACTAGGCAGTAACAGCCACTGAGGCACACCTCGTCTCAATCATCCAACTATGCAAAACATAGGGTGATGGTGGAATGTTACAAGGTTATGAGCAGGCAGGTAGAAGCCAAGCCAGGATGCAAAGGAGCCAAAGAGCTTTACAGGAGGCAGAAAAAGTGAGTGTGAGAAGTAGTCTATGCCAAGCTAGGGTAGACCAAGAGTAAGTGGCGTGATCAACCAAGGCAGGTGGGAGGCAAGCAGGAACAGGGGTCCCTATCTAGGCAGATAACACACCACCACCACTCTACCAACGGGTCTACATTTCTGAGGGAAGGAGGTCTGCTATATCACATACACAATGAAATTCACTGGAGACATCTAATGGGCAATGAGACAATAGGAATGCAGGGGAGGATAGAGACCAGTGCCCATAACAGAGCACAGTCTTTTACTCTCACATGACACCAATTTTGCATAATGAGCTAGCCTCTGGAACCTAACCATGTCATTAAGTGAGAAATGGATGTACTGGCATTCAGAATGCATGTGTATTCGCAAGAGAAAGACAAGGGTTATAAAAGCATGGTAAATATCTCAATATAGAAACTCTAGCCAGGTCATCTTTGACAGGAAAAAAGCTGAAAAAGTATACACCATATCCAAAAAACAAAAAAAAAAGACTGCATACATAAAGGAAACTTTCTGGGAGCTGAACCCTGGTGGCGTAGTGGTTGTGTGCAGGACTGCGGCCCATAGGGTTCGCGGTCCAAATCCAGCAGCAGCTCTCCAGGAGCAAGGCTGGGTTTCCTACTCCCACCAGAGGGCAGCGGTGCCCACAAAAAAAAAAAAGGAAACTTTCTGATAGTATTTCTTTCTCTTTTTTTCCTGATAGTATTTCTGAGCAAAATAACATCAAAGAATTTGAGGAACTTTCTATTCTGGAGATAGTTAAATGTCCTACAGCTTATATTAGTTTCCAAAGGTACAAAAGCAAGAAAAAGAATCTTTCTTGTCTAGAGTAAAACAAGCAATAATTGCATAGTAATTTTTTGTTTTTTCCTTTTCCACATTGCGGTTCTATTTTATTTTTCCAAAAATGTATTGTGAACTTTCAAATACAATAATTGGTCTCTATTCCTCGGAAGAGAGTCAAGAACAGGAGGAGGAAATGAATGTGTTGCTAATTGTCTCTATGCATAACTGCCTCTTTGTCCTGAGACCAAAAGGACTTAAGAGTGCCTGCCTATTATTTTTCTTCTTTTTTAAATCATGTCATTGGGAGCTCGTACAACTCTTATCACAATCCACACATAATTGTATCAAGCACATTTGTACATTTGATGCCATCATCATTGTCAAAATATCTGAGCCCTTGATATCAGCTTTTCCCCCTCCCTCCCTAATCCTAGAGAATTTATAAATTATTTTGTCATGTCTTAGACTGTCCGAAGTCTCCCTTCACCCACGTTTTTATTGTCCATCCCCCAGAGAGGGGATTATATGTAGATCCTTGTGACCAGTTCACACATCTTCCCTTGTCCTCCTATTATAGCTACTCTCGTTATTGGTGCTGAGGTGTTTATCTGTCCTAGATTGCCTATTTCCAGTTTTGGGTTTTTTTTTAATTAAATCATTTTATTGGGAGCTCTTCCAACTCTTATCACAATCCACACATCTATCCATTGTGCGAAGCACTTTTGTACATTTGTTTCCCTCATCATTCTCAAAGCTCATGCTTTCTACTGGAGTTCCTGCTATCTGTTCCTCATTTCCCCCCTCCCTCCGCCCTCTTCCACGAACCCTTGGAAATTTATCAATTATTATTTTGTCAAACCTTACACCATCCTACATGTCCCTTCATTAACTTCTCTGCTGTCCATCCCCCAGGGAGGAGGTTATATGTAGATTCTTGCAATCTGTTCTCCTTTTCTACCCCATTTTCCCTCCACCCTCCCATTACTGCCCTTCTCACCACTGGTCCTGAGGGTTTCATTTGTCCTGGATTCCCCATGTTTCCAGTTTCTATCTGTACCAGTATACATCCTCCAGTCCAGGCAGATTTGTAAGGTAGAACTAGGATCATGATAGTGAGGGGCAGGAGGGGAGCATTAAAGAACTAGAGAAAAAGTTTATACGTTTCATTGGTGCTACACTGCACGTTAACTGGCTTGTCTCCTACCCACAACCCTTCTGTAAATGCATGTCCAATTGGCCACAGATGCGCCTTTGGGTATCCACTTCGCACTCCCCCTCATTCACAATATGGTTTTTTTGCTCTTTGATGCTGGATACCTGATCCCACCAACACCTCATGATCACACAGGCTGGTGTGCTTCTTCCATGTGGGCTTTGTTTGTGGCTCTACTTTTTTTTTTTTGGGGGGGGGGGGGGGGGGGGGGGCGTCACTGCCCTCAGGTGGTGGGAGTAGGAGGCCCAGCCTTTGCTCCTGTGGAGCTGGAATCGAACCCCCATCCCAGTGGGCCGCAGTCCCACGCACAACCACTACGCCACCGGGGCTCAGCCTGTGGCTCTACTTTTTAAATAAATTAGATTCTAATAAAACTATTCACCCTTCAGTAACATTCCATTTCAAAACTGGCAGGATATTCATACATGGTCTATTTTTCCAAATAAATTTTTGTGTAAAAATAAAACGTATTACTTCTTTCAATAGGATTAGACCAAGTACCTAAACCATAGTGAGATGAAAACAGTATCAACAGCAACTAAGGAAGTAGGTGGATATGACGATTGTGATTTGTTTCACTGTATTACCTAAAATGCCCAGCAATAAATTATGAGATAAAAAAGCACAAGAATCTAGTTCACTTACGACTGAAAACAGTAATCAAACAAACTCTATTTGAGTTCCCTTCAATGTTGGTTTAAGCAAAGGCTTAAAGACAGTAAACAGATATATTAAAAGAAATAAAGGAAACTAAAATGTCAAACAAACAAGAAATTCGGACAATAGCAAATCAACAACCAATAGAGATTTTCAGTAAGGGAAGAACTGTTTAAAGAAACAAATGAAAATTCTTAAGTTGAAGAGCAGTGAAATAAATAAAATGAAATGGATTTTTTTTTTTACTAGATGGGATGAACGGCAAATTCAAGATGGCAGGAAAAGGATTCTGTGGCCTTAAAGGCAGATGAATGGAAATTACCTAGAAAAAAGTGGGAAAAAACAAAACAACATCCTGTAAAACAACATCCACCTTACCAATATTTCCAGAGTCTATGAAGAAGAGAAGAAAGAGAAAGGTTTAAAAGATGCTATAAAACAGTGGCAAAATTTTCCCAGACTTGATTAAAAACTAAATAAAAAAGAGCAAAAATTTTAAATGCAAATTAATCTACAGAGTCTTGTAGCTCAATAAACCTAAAGTGGAAAAAATACAGAGACTCATCCTTGATATATTATAGTCAAACTTCTAAAGACAAACACAGGAGAAAAAATGTGAAAGCAGCAGAAGAAAATATCATTCGGTACATGGAAAAATAGTAAAACAATTAATGGATGATTTCCATTTAGAAGCAACAGATACCAGAAAACAATGGAATCATATATTCAAAGTACAAAACAAAATTTAAAAGTCAGTTGTCAACCAAGAAAGTAACAAAAATGTCCTGGCAAAACAAAGGCATAATAAAGATATTCCCAAATAAACCAAGAATGTGAGAAATTTTTCTAGTAGACCTGCCCTACATATAACGTTAAGAGAAATCCTTCAGGGCTGAGCCCCGGTGGCTTAAGTGGTTGAGTGTGGGACTGCAGCCCGCGGGTTTGGCAGTTCAAATCCAGAGGCGGCTCTCATGAGCAGCACTGGGTAGCACCCATGAACACCAGAGGCAGTGATGCCCCCCCCCCAAAAAAAAAAAAAAAACTCTTTGGGCTGAGCCCCGGTGGCGTAGTGGTTGTGCGCGGGACTGTGGCCCACTGGGACGGAGGTTCAATTCCAGCAGTGGGGCTAGGCCTCCTACTCCCACCACCGGAGAGCAGTGATGCCCCAAAACAAAAAAAAAAAACAAACAAACAAAAAAAAAAAAGAGAAATCCTTCAAGCTGAAAGGAAATAAAACTAAATAACTCAAATATAAATGAAAAAATAAAAGAGCACCAGAAGGTGTAAACTTGTGGGTTAATCTAAAAGGTTCTATAAAGACATTTTCTAATTTCTTCTCTTACTTTCTTTAAAAGACATACATGTCTTATAAAGAATGAAGCAATGATGCATAAAGCAATAACACTATGTTGCTGTGTTAATAACATGGATGCAACATGTTGTTGATAATTGCTGGATCAATTCCAACCTCAGAATAAAACTGTGCATCACACGATTTTCAAGCCTGTGACCTTTCAGAAACAGAATTTCACATCCGTCTTTTTATTACTACTAATAATAATCATTTTATTGGGGGCTCGTAGGTGGATATAACAATCTATAATTCAGTTAGATCAAGCATAATTTTGCAATATTTTCAAAGCATTTGAAAAATCATTGCACATCATTTTCAAAGCATTTCCTTTCTTCTTGAACTCTTTGACATCAGCTCCCCTTTAGTCTCTCCACATACCCTACCTCCCAGGAACCCTTACTATTAGAAATCTATACACTAGCTAAATGTTTTAAAGTACATACAAAGCAAAATACTGACATTACCATTAAAAACATTTTAAAACATAAAACCAATTACCTGTGAATACATTACTAGCTGAATTAATTTTAACACACAAATACTGGAAAACTACATAGACTGAAATGAAAAGAGAATGACATGGAGTGATTTTTTTTAAAAAACATACTGTAGAGGGGCTGAGCCCTGGTGGCGTAAATGGTTGAGTGTGGGACTGCGGTCCGCGGGCTTGGCGGTTCAAATCCAGCGGTGGCTCTCAGGAGCGGCGCTGGGTAGTGCCTACGACCACCAGAGGCAGTGATGCCCACAAAAAAAAAAAAAAATACTGTAGAACAAGAGGTTTGGGGTGACCTCATCTATATAAAAACATGTAAACACAGGTGTGTGTGTATTATGTACATAGATGTATTGTTTGATATGTATGATAATTTGGGGCTACATACACACACAAATAAGGAGAATGGGGAGAGCCTTTCATCTTACCACACACTCTTCTGTTTCATTCTGTACTCATAAAAACACAGGTGAGTAGTGAGAAATGTCAGATGTGACAATTACCAGAATAAATAGAAAAAAGGGAAATCTTACCATAAATCACTGAAACTACTACTGATTTTACATCTTCAAGTTATATAAAAATTCTAAAAGCGGGCTGAGCCCCAGTGGCGTAGTGGTTATGCGCGGGACTGCGGCCCACTGGGACGGAGGTTCAATTCCAGCAGTGGGGCTGGACCTCCTACTCCCACCACCGGAGAGCATTGATGCCCAAGGGAAAAAAAAAAAATCTAAAAGCAATAAAATCACTGAGAAACTTCAGAAATTTTATGATCGTAACTAATTTACCAGAGGATAAGCCATTGGCAGAAAGATAGATACCTTGAAACCTGCTTTTCTTTTCACTTTCTTTAAAATATAAAAGCAGTTTTAATACATGCACCAAGATTAGCCAAAATGGAAACTTCACCTGCCTTCCTAACTAGGGCCTAAAAAGTAAGATAAAAGTAATCCAGTTGGGCTGAGCCCCGGTGGCGCAGTGGTTGAGTGCGGGACTGTGGCCCACTGACTTGGTGGTTCAAATCCAGCAGCAGCTCTCCAGGAGCAAGGCTGGGCCTCCCACTCCCACCAGGGGGCAGTGATGTGCCCCCCCCCCCAAAAAAAAGTAATCCAGTTAAGTGAGGGAATATAATGGCCTTTACATGGGGACATTAACTTTGACAATGCACAAATATCCTTACCTACCTATCTATAGAGACACTATGCTATTTATGTGTTCATAGGTGGCCCAAACACTAGGCTACTCTCTGAAAGATTAGAAAATCCCCACAAGTGTGAGACTAGAATGCTTGGAAATTGGGGCACCTACTCTAGGGAAGAATCTGGAAGAAAGTCCTTTGTCTCTATTTGACCTCCGCTCCAGGTGTTTGGTGATCATCACATGGCATGGCAGCCTGTCTTGCTGTATCAGTGCTTCCTTACCTAATCAACTCTTTATCTCAAAAGTAACTGGGTTGGTGGGCTGAGCCCCGGTGGCGTGGTGGTTGTGCACGGGACTGCGGCCCACCGGGATGGAGGTTCAATTCCAGCAGTGGGGCTGGGTTTCCTACTCCCACACAGGAGAGCAGTGATGCCCACAAAAAAAAAAAAAAACAAAAAACAAAAAACTGGGTTTTAAGAGAAATCCTCCACTGATAAGATCTCATTAACATAACAAAGAAAATGATGTTCCCAATACTATTACATCCACAGGTATAGAACAGTATTCCAAGACCTATTTTAGGGGGGACACAATTTCAATCCATAACATTCTACATTTTGGCCATCCATAATTCATGTCCTTCCCACATGTAAAACACATATACTGTACCATCATCCCAAAAGTGTTAACACATTCAACATTGCTTCTAACTCTAAAATCTCATTTTCTCAATCATCTAAATGAGTGGCTGTCCAATTTCCTCATGCCATAACCCTTTAATACAGTTCCTCATGCTATGGTGACCCCAATCATAAAATTATTTTCGTTGCTACTTCATAACTTTAATTTTGCTATTGTTATGAACTGGGCGGCCCCCAGGTTGAGAACTGCTAGTCTAAATCAAGTATGTGTGAGAGGCTGGGTGTATTCCACCCTCGGAATGTAACTGCCTTGAAAACCCTATGCAACGGCTCTACACAACACACGAGGGGGTTGTTAGTCAGAACAGACTCACAGGTAACTAACACCATGCTATGTATACGTGATAGCCATGCCAATCAAGAAAAACGTTAAAACCAAACTGTCCGTCTTTACAGGAGCAAACAGCCTTATCTTTCTCCCTAAGAGCGGCTGGTAAATGTGACCTGCTGACCTTGTGGTTAGCAGTCCACAGTCTAAAACACCGCCTATCAGGGTTATTCATGCCACCATATGTGGGTATAAAGGGGGAAAGGAGTGTGAAGTAAATGCCACGGGACTCAAAAGTATTCAAGCAATGACCATTTTGCCTGTTACAATTAAAAATTAAATATAAATAGCACTGGAATACCTCTATAAAGTATGTCAGGTAAACGACCATCCCGACAGGTCACTTGAATGAATTTCAAGGCTGTAGATTCCTCCTTTAATCCTACAAAATAAAAAAATACAAGTGAACCTCCAAAAAAAATCGGGATTAGATCTCTTTTTGTCAAGTAAAATAGTTAGCATTGAAATGTGTTAAACCTAACAAAAGTCTACCTATTGTAGATAATGTGACATCAAATTAGTAGCCGTCCAACTGTAATGACCTATTAGTGTTAAATGATATCACCAAGAAAAAATGACTCATACACTACTTAGAAATTTTCAAGCTTAACTTCTAGTTCAGGGTTAAAATTTCTTTAAAGAAAACTACACTTTTTCTTTATTAAAATAGGAAAAAAAACACAAGTTATTTCATTAAAATCACATTTTCTACAAAAAAAAATCATAGATTAACCATTACTATTCTGTAAAATACATAACAAAAATTGTGTCACTTTAGTCATGCTAAATGTATCGCGGAGTTATATTAACAGTGATATACAAGCATTACAACTGTCCATTTCCAAAAGTTTTTCATCAACCTAAACAGAAACTCAGTATTGCTTAAGCAATAGTTGTCCATTCTCCCTATGTCCCAGACTCTGGTAACCCTAGTGAACTTTGAGCTCTAGGAGTACAGTTTATATCATCTCATTCAAGTGGTATCATTGTATTTTGTTGTTGTTGTTGTTGTTGTTGTTGTTTTGAGCATCACTGCCCCCTGGTGGTGGGAGTAGGAGGCCCAGCCTTTGTTCCTGTGGAGCCGCTGCTGGAAGTGAACCTCCATCCCAGTGGGCTGCAGTCCCTCGCACAACCACTGCGCCACCGGGGCTCAGCCTGCATCATTGTATTTTGTCAAGTGGTATCATTGTTTTTTGTCAGATGTATTTCACTCAGCTTGTTTCTTACCCATGTAACAACACGAATCAGAACATTTTATCTCAGGAGTGAGCAATACAATGGCATGTGAATAGATATAGCAGATGGTATAAAAGTCGGCAAAAATAAATAAGTAAATAAATATGGGTTGGGGAGGGAGTGGAATTGGGAGAGATGAAATCAAGTATTCAAGAAGAAAGAAAATGTTTTGTAATTGGTAGCAGTTATACAATAGTCCTTGATATGATTGAACTATGGAATGTTATGATATCTATTAAGAACTCTAAATAAAATGATTTTTTAAAAGAACATTGTTCTTTATGGGTTATAAATCTTCCATTGTATGTATACAAGTTTAACATGTTTTACTAGTCATTTATGTGTTACATTAAAAAATATTTTTTTCATAAAATCCTATAGCAACAATACAGCTAATTATCTGAACATATATTAGGGTTTTAGTTTTCAAAAATTTGTAGTATTTTTAGATTTCAAGAAAAAAGTCTGAGATACTGCTAAAATAAACCATAGACACTGTGTAAATACCATGCTGTAATCAACCCCTTTAGCATAGACTAATACAAAAAAATAAACATTCTGTGATAGTACTGCACCGACAATGGCTACAAATCATTTTCTTCTTGTAAATGGCATTTTTCCTCTTGTATATGAAATAAAGGAAATATATAATGAAATCTAAATGATCAGAAACAAAGAAATGTTTATACTAAAAAAAATCTTTAAAGCAGTTCCTGTACCAGCCTTAACACATTTAGAACTAAATTAGTATTGTGCAAGTCAATAAAAGCTCCAGTTATAAAAGAACAATGGAAGGAAATTTAAATCTTTAGAAAATAATCAGCGGGCTGAGCCCCAGTGGCATAAGTGGTTGAGTGCGGAACTGCAGCCCGCAGGCTTGGCGGTTCAAATCCAGCGGCGGCTGGGTAGTGCCCACGACCACCAGAGGCAGTGATGCTCACACACACACACACACAAAAAAAACCAAAAAAAAAAAAAGAATGTTAAGAAAATAATCAGCATTTAAAAAAAGACAATCACCAAGTATATTAATTCAAGGTTGCACTTACATAATTTTATCCAAGGATTAACCATGGCAATGTTTCAAATAAAATACAGCATTTTCAGGCTGAGCCTCGGTGGCGTAAGTGGTTGAGTGCGGAATTGGGGCCTGCGGGGCTTGGCGGTTCAAATCCAGTGGCGGCTCTGAGGAGCAGCACTGGGTAGCCCCCGCAACCACCAGAGGCAGTGATGCCAAAAAAAAAAAATACAGCATTTTCTAGTCTTTAGCTGGTCAGTGACTTTGTTATTTAACTATGGATAAAGTATCTATTGGATGTCTATTTCTGCTAAGCTCTTAGCTATCCCCAACTCAAAATTTTATAGTCAAGCATTCAGAGAATACCATTACTCTCAATTGTGTAAAATTACATTTTAAATATCTATGGCTATATAATAGAACCAAAAGATCTTAAAAGGTCTTAACACTTTCATTTTAAGGTGTTAGCTCCTTTCAAATTCATCCCAACCTATAGTAAGTAATCCCCTATCTAGAAGAATGAAACACTATTCAGTACCATGCCACAATCACTGCCATGGGTGAGCTTCTATTTACAGCCGCTTTTATCTATCGTGATGTAATTCTCCCATAAGTGGTTCCTCCATAGCATGTTCAAAGCATATGAGAAACTATCCTTGTTTCTAAGGAATATCTGGCTATACTTCTCCCAACAAAGTGTTCATTTTTCTGGCAGTCCGTGGTATGTTTGATATTCTCTGCCAACATCACAAACTAGAATCATCAATTCTGTTTCAGTCATTATTCATTCTCCAACTTTTTTATTCTTTTTTTTTTTGGGGGGGGGGGCCATCACTTT